>PVLD010004872.1:60570-119631 GCA_004027595.1 Dinomys branickii | reverse complement strand
GGAGGGAGGGAGGGAGGAGGGAAGGAAGGGAGGAGGGAAGGAAGGAGGGAGGGAAAGAAAGAAAGAAAGAAAGAAAGAAAGAAAGAAAGAAAGAAAGAAAGAAAGAAAGAGGATAAAGAAAATAGGAAAGAAAGGAAGAGATGAAAAAGGAAATATCTATGTCTTCACTATTTCTACCTATTTTGTCTCCCAATAGATTAAGTGTTTCTGTTTTAATATTTATATCTTTGATCCATTTTGACTTTACTTTAGTGCATGGTGACAGACCTGGGTCTAGTTTCAGTCTTCGGCATGTGAAAAGCCAGCTTTTCCAACACTGTTCGTTAAAGAGGCTTCTTTCTTCCAGCGAACATGTTTGGCCCCTTTGTCAAAGATAAGGTGGCTGAGTGTGTTTGTAGCTGTGTGTGTGCACCTAAATACATATAAAACATACACACATGCTACATACATATACATTGTCTGACAACTTTAAAAGGTAGATTTATTTTTAATTTAAAAAGCTCAACTTTCTATTTTTATTTTTAATAAGCTACATATTTATAGTCCCATAAGCAAAAGAATATGAAATTCTGTATAGTGAAAAATTTCATTGCCACACCTCTCTGCACCACTGTACTCAGCATCTGACACCCTCACACCAGATGGAACAACTCTTAAGTTCTTGGGCACTGTAATGAGTCAACAAAGTATGTTTTTATATACCTCCTTTATTACACACACACAAATAAATAAAGGAAGCAGAGAAAGAAAGAGCCTTACAGATTGTAAGTGTGGAAGGAAATACTTGTTTTATATAGGTCATGTCTATGTTTGGAAAACGTCATGTAATGCATGAAATCTACAAAAATTAATGGACAAATGGAGCAACTCCATAGAGTAAAAGCTCAGCATACAGAAATCATTTGTGTTTCTATGAGTTAAAATCCAACATTTGGAAGAAGTATTAAACAATTCATTGCATTCATATTATCATCCTAAAGAATAAATTACCTTGGAATTAATTTACCAAGAAGATGGAAAACATGTATGGTGCAAAATACACAATGTTCCTGAACTAATTTGAAGAAGATCTAAATAAATGAGGTGATAACGTGTGTTCATGAACAATTATTAACAATGCAGAGACATCAATTAAATAATTATGAACATCCAATGCAATTTCCTCCAGTTTTATCCATCTTTTCTCATTTTTTCCTTTTCCCTTCTTTTCTTTCTCATTTCTTCTTCCCTATTCTCCTTCCCTTTTGAACAATTTCTTCCTATTTCAAATATCTATCATACATTTTGGACCCTATTTACATGTTCAGTTTCCTACACCAGAGAGGCAGAACAATATTTATACATGTGTGTCCAATTTTTTTCACTGAAAAGTATGTTCTCAAGATATATTCACTTATCCAGAAATGTTTCTTTGGTTTTGGTAGCAAGGTAAAAACGGATTCCAGGAATGAGTATGGGAATATTGCTTGCCTTTCAGTTTCATTAAAGAATTTCAGGAGTAATGGCATTAGATCATCTCTAAATTTCTTACAGAATTCAGCAGTGAATCCATCAAACCTGGAATTTTCATTGTTGGTAAGCTTTTAAATACATTTTGTATTTCAATGGCTGACACTTCTTTGTTTAAAATTTTTATTTGTTTGTTTGTTTTGTTTTTGGCGGTACTGGGGATCGAACTCAGGACCCTGCGCTTGCTAGGCAGGTGCTTATTCCACTGAGCTATATCCCCAGCCCTTGTTTAAAATTTTTAAATCTTAATTCAGCTTTGGTAATTCATATGTATCTAGGAATCTGTACAATCCTGCGTTTTTCATCTTATCAGTGTACAGGTTCTTCAAGTAGCTATTGATTTTCTACTGGGTTTCCCTAGCATTTGTTGTGATTTCACCTCTTTTCATTCCCAGTAGTACAGATGTGAGTCTTTTCTTTCCTCTTTTTTTTTTCTTTTGGTACTGGAAATTGAACTCAGGACCTTGTGCTTGCCAGGCAGGTGCTTATGCCACTGAGCTATATCCCCAGCCCTCTTTCCTCTTTTTGATAGGGTTGGTAGGGATTTATGTATTTTATTAATCATTTCATTTACTTATTTAATCTTAGAAGGACCAAAGCTTCAATTTAATGTTTCTTTCATTGTTTTCTTAGTCATAATTGCATTAATTTCTCCTCTGATTTTTATAATTTCCTCCCTCATATGAGCTTTGGGCTTGACCTGTTCTTTTTACAGAAGTTTCAGATTCAGCATTAGGTTATTTGAGCTTGTTGTGTTTTCCAGATATGAGAATTCATTGCTATTAATTGTCCTCGTAGGACTGCTTTCATTCCATCCCATAAATTGTGACCTGTTGTATTTATATTATTATTGAATTGTAGATACTGTTTGATTTCTTCCTTAATTTTATCTGTGCCTCTTGGTTCTTCAAAAGGTGTTATTTAATTTCCATGTCTTTATGGAGTTTTGGTAGTTTCTTTTGCCATTGATTTTATGGCATTATGATCTGATAATATGCATAGGGTAATTTCAATTCCTTTGAATTTACATAAGCTTGTTCTATGGACTATATATGTTCTGATTTGTAGCCTCTCATGTGCGGTTGAGAAGAATGTGTGTTCTGATGTGGCATAGGACATTTTGTAAGCAACTACTAAGTCCAATTATTCACAAGTTTGATTCAATTCTGATATTTCTGTTGACATTTTGTCTAGTTCATCTGTCTATTTGTAGATAGTGCTGTACTTATGTCCACATCGAAACTGTGCTAGTGCTTATTTGATTTTCCATGTCTGTTAATGCCTGTTTTATAGTTTAGCGCGCTGGTATTTGATGCATATATATTTGTAATTATTGTGTCTTTCTCGTGGAGTGTTCCCTTAACATTATGTAGTGACTGTCTGCTATGGTTTCTGTCTAAATGTCCCTTCAAACCTCATGCTGTCATAGGGGAAGGCTTCTAGAGTTATGATTGATTCATGGTCCACCATTGGGAATATAGACGTGAGTGCTGCACCTTCCCCGGGGTGTGCAGTTCGCACACAGTGTAAGGGAGGAAAAGAGGTTGCTGGCTGCTGCTCCCTCCTTTACGCTCTTGCTGCTTTTGCTGTCTTGTGCTGCCTTGAAGTCTTGCCCTGTGCCCTGCCACCCTGCACTGGAGCAAGTTCATTATAGACCGAAACCTCCATAAACTATGAGTTAAATAAACCTTTCCTTCCTTCATTTGGGGTATCAGATATTTTGTCTCAGCAATAAGAGAAAAGTGAACAAGACAGAACTTAGTACCAGAGAAATGAGGTCATTGCTGTGACTGAACCTGATTATGTGGTTCAAGAACCTTTGGAAATAACTTTTGGGAATAGTTTTAAAATGTTCTTATATTTCACCTAAAAGAGAAGCACTAGAACACCTTCAGATATTCTGTGGGAGATTCTGGTCAGAGCTCAAAGACCTAAAGGCTGATATAACTCTTACCAGGAAAGACCGGGTTTGGGAGGTTCCTGCTGGAAAGGACTGAATTGGTTGTTGGATTCAAGATGATGTGTGTTATGGCTTGGCAGAAAGTTTGTCTGCATTTTTCTCATGTTCAGAGACTTTGCCTGAGAATGAGATGGGAATTCATCACATACAGGTACAAATTTTATGTGATGAATGTGATGACTATGTACACCTAAATCGAACCAGTAAACTTTATAATGAAAACCCACAGTGTGATACTACACCATACCTTTGTGTCTTCAATAACATAGATAAAAAAAATAAGTGTCACAAGGTTATAGAAACATTAGTTCCCTCCTATATGATTCTTTTGAATGGTTCACTCTAAAATGACTAATTTTATGCCATGTGAATCTCATCTTGGTATTTTTTTTAAATGAGCAAATGGTTTAAATGGACATTTCAAGAAAGAACATGCACTAGTGAATAAATACAAGAAACATTATTAGCCATTAGAGGAAAATATATCAAAGCCAATCGGATATATAATTTCACATCCATTAACATGCCCATAATAAAATAAAATTATTCGTGTTTCAAAAAGATACAGACAGAGGGGTACCCTCATGCTTCACTGGTGGTAACGTCAAACTGGACAGATGCTTTGAAAAATGGCTTGGCAGGTTCTCAAAATCAGGGCACAGGAGGTAATGCTGGATACAGCAAATTCACTCAGAAGGGATCAGCAAGAGAAGTGAAGCCTGGTGACTCACGCCAGTTATCCCACTTCTCTGGGAGGCTGAAGCAAGTGAATCATGAGTTCTAACCTCACTAGTGCAACTCAGCAAATTAATAAAACCCTGTCTCACAATCAAACCTAGAAAGTGGACCAATGCAGCTAATGAGCATATAATCAAAAACACTCCCACCAAAATGTTTGAATCAGCATTATTTATAAAAGCCAGTAGTTGGGGACAAATCAAACATCCATCCATTGATGAATAAACAAAATATGGACTATCCATGCATCAGGATAATACTCACTCATGTACAAGCCTTGAAAAGACAATTCTAAGGTATTGGGTTGATTTTGTATAAAATATTAAATTACATAAACCCATAGTGACAGAATATAGGTTAGTCAATTCCAGGCACTTCAGAAAGTTGTAACATGAAGCATCTCTAATGGGTTACTTTCAGGATGATGAAGATGTTTTGATATTAGTGGCTATCATTGCATAAGTTTGTGATTAAACCAAAATTTACAGAATTGTGCACTTTCCATGAGTAAGTGTTGTGGTATATGGTATCCAAAAAAACTGAAAATCAATAAATAAATATGGATGTGAATGAACTCTCATGCCCCACTCAAATTTCCTCTATAACTATGTTCTGATGATTTTTTAGCATAAATGCATATTTTTAAAAAGCACCTGCTATTTAGACCATTGTGAAACTCTCCCAAACAACAAATGCTGGGATAGTATCACACAAAGTTCCTTTTCATTATAAATTTGTGAATAGCAAGACTGAAAATTTGTGTTCCTCTGTTTTGCATTAGGGTGAGATACTGATTAACCTAACTGCTGTACTTCATCATCGTCCTCCTAATTGAGGACAGTTCCAAGAGCTCAGCATGGAGAAATACAGGGAGAGATGCCTTGCTTCCTCTGCACATGTGTGTGGTCCCTGATCAACCCCTCCTTCTGTCCCTTTTCCCCTTAGTTGTGATCATTTGGTTCCAGAATACACATATCTGTCTCCAAGCTCTGGACCTATTTTATTTCCAATCATCCACAGTTTAATGTGTTGTATTGTGAGTGTTAGGTTTATAGAAGAAAATATGGAAACAGTAGCAGCCTCACTCAAACTGTGTCGAAATCCCAGCTTAAACCCTTATTAGTGAAAGAAGCACCTTAAAAGCCTTTCAACCTTTTTAATGCTTCCTAGCAAGGTCTATCTCATGGACTTATGCTAAAACCAAATGGAGTATGCTTTTGGTTCCCGTCTTAGTAATTTTCTCAATTCTAAGACACAATGTGTGACGCCCACAACCTAGAGGAGAAGAGGTTCATTTTTGTCTCAGAGTTGTAGAAGTTTCAGTCTATAGTGGCCATAGTGGGCTGGCTCTAAGGCAGGGAAGTATGACAGAGATTCATGGTGACTGGGAAGCAGAGAGAGAGAGAGAGAGAGAGAGAGAGAGAGAGTGTCTTAGATTTATAGAAGAGGGATAGGGAGAGGAAGAGGTTGAGGAAGACAGACAGATAGAGAAAGAGACAGAGAGAGTAAGGGATGGGGAAAGAAAGAGAAAGGAGAGAGAAAAAATAAGAGAGATACCAAAGAAGGAGTGAGAGAGAGAAGTAAACCCTTCCAAGCCTTACTCTAATGATCCCTTTGCTCTGACCACACCCCACCTCCTCACAGCAACTCAGCTATGAGCGCAACTAATACATCTCCTTCTAGAAGCCACCTCTGAGCGCAAGAGGCTCTTGTGGGACATCTAGATGCAACCATAGCAGTTCCTGCCAAAGTTCCCAGTTTGGGTCCTTATCAGAGAGTCAAGCACATGGAATAATTACATAAGTGTTTCTGAAGCCCTAGCCATACCTACAGCTGTAGTCAGTGCCACAGACCTATATCCATCACATTCGTGAATTCAGAAAGCACACTTGGATGCTTATTCTAGTCTGGCTTCCACGGATTTTAGAAAACAATTCCTCCCTTACACCCACACATCTCTACCCAAGCTGCCCTTGGAGCATGAGCCGATGAAGCAGCCTTGTTCATCGGGAGGCCACTGTATCAGAGAGACTCAGAGAGGAAGTAGCTGGGCAAACTGGACAGCTGCTCAGGAGCAGCTAATTATGGAAGCTGCAGGAACCATGGAGAGAGAGAGAAGGGTTTCCATTTAGCCTTGAAAGACTTTCCAGGGTGAAGGTAGAAAACTGAACCTAGTCAATGCTTTTATCTGACAAAAGCTCTTCATTATATGAAATTTCCATCTTCCGAATTTAGAAAAAAGAACAGCATGCTGTTTTTCTAAGTAGGCCTTAAAACAGTAAGAACAAAACAAAATTTGCTCCCATTCCCACCAGCATTCTAGTAGGTGTGAAATAGTATCACATTTGGTTTAAATTTGCATTTTTCTGTTGACTATTTTGAGCACATTCTTATGTGCTTATTTGGCATTCTGATATCCTTTGTAGTGAAGAATGTTTGGAACAAATTTGATCGTTACTGAGTTGTGTTTTTATCTCATTTTTATTTCTGTCAATTTCCTACATAAGTCAATGAAAGTCAATACAAAGTGTCAGAATTTTTCCATCAATACTTCACAGTTTGCTGTTTGTTTATTTCATATTTTCTACTTTATCGTTTTAAAAAGAATTGTGGTAAAATGCACATGACAAAATTTATCACCTTGACTATATTTAAATGTATAGTTCAGTGTTGAATATATTTGTACTGTTATATAACAAATCCTCCAAAATTTTCTTATTATGCCAACTGGAAACTCTAAACCTGCTAAATTATGGTGCATTTCCCTCTAAACTCAATCATTAGAAGTTGCTATTGACTGTTTCTGTGGATTGGATTATTTGGGATACCTTAGATACTGACTTTTTCTGATGAGTTTTTTCACTTAGCACGATGACCTCGAAGTTTATTTCTGTGGTTGCATGTGTCAGAATTACCTTCCTGTTTCAGACTGAGGTGTATTACATTATAAGAGAGAGCAAGAGAGAGAGAGAGGGCAGAGAGAGAGAGGGAGGAAGAAAGAAGGAATGCTTTGTTTATCCATTGATCCATCAGTAGATGCTTAGATTGCTTCTACATTTTGGCTCTGGCACATAATGTTGTTGTGAACGCAGGTATAGAATTATCATTTTGAGAGTTGATTTCAATTATTTCTGGCATATATTCAAAAGTGAGATTGCCGGATCATGTTGTAGCTTTATTTTGTTTGAAAACCATGATAGTGCTTCCCATTTCATTTGAGCTATTTGACAATTTTAACAGAAGTCATGAGGCCTCTGATTTCTGTACACCACTTTCTTTTTTGATAGTGACCATTCTGATGAGTGTAAACTGACATCTCATTGTGGTTTAATTTACATTCCTTGATCATTAGTGATGTTGAGGGTGTTTTCATTAAACTTGTAGGTCTTTTGCATGTCTTTTTTGATATGCAAATATTTAATGTTAACATTTATCCTGTTTTTAATTATTATCGTTGATTCGTTGAGCTTCTTTATATATACTAAATATCACGTTGTCTGATGCAAATTTGGAGATATTTTCTCCTCTTTCATATGTTTCCTTTTCACTTTTGATGGTTTATTTTGATACAAGGAAGTGTACAATTTTGATGTAATGCAATTTATCTGTTTTAACATTTGTTGCTTTTGCTATCAATATTATATCCAACAAGTCACTGTTAATTCCAATGGCAGTAAGCTTTCTTCATTTCTTATTCTACTAGGTTTAAATTCTTTGTTTTTACTTGTAGGTCTTTATTTTGAGTTGTTTGTGGCTCTTATATATTTTGGATATCAATATCTAATTTACATAGTATGGCTTGAAAATACACAGGTTATATTTGTATTGTTGCCTTTGTTTTTTTTTTTTAGATTGGTGCAATTCTACTTGTTTATTTCTCTTTCATTGCCTATGCTTTTGGGGTCATGTTTAATAAAATTTCACTCAAGCTCATTTTGTATAATTTCTCTCATGTTTTCTTCTAGTAGATTTATGTTTGTGGCATAGCATTTGTTTTTAACCCCATTTTGAGTTGACTTTGATATACAAAAGTAAGTAATCAGTTTTATTTCGATATCCAGTGCAACACTCTAAAATTCTGTTAAGTCTATTTGTTCACAAGTTTGGTTTAGTTCTGTTATTTCCTTGCTCATTTTTTTTTTTTTTTGGTCTGGTTGATCTGTCTCTTTGTTACAATGGAATGTTAAAGTGCCCTGTTACCATTGTGTTGCTGCTTATTTCATTTTTCATGTCTGTTAAAATTTGTCTTATATAGTTGGGTGCTCCTGTATTTGGTGCATAGATGTTTATGATTGCTATCTCTTCCTCTTGAAGCTTTTCCCTCACAAGTATATAGTGACCATCTTTATCTCTTCTGATTGTTCTTGGTTTGAAGTTAATGTTGTCTGCAAATAGAATAGCTACTCCCACTATTTTCTGGGTTCCTGTCATGTGGAGTAATGTTTTACAACCTTTGATTTTCAGACTATGAATTTCCTTTTGAGTTAAATATTTCTTATATACAGCATATTTTTCGATTTTGTTTCTTGATCCACTCTGCCAGTCTGCTTCTTTTGATTGGAAATAGAGATCATTTATATTGATGGTTATAAATGATATATATTGGCTTATCTTGGTCATGTTATTTTCCCGCTGTTGGATTCTCCCTTTTCTCTCTGCTTAAATGCTTGCTTGGCTTGGTGGTTCTTTTCTATGGTTGTTCTTGAAGTTATCATCTTTTTATCTCTTCTAGAATATCTTTTAGTAGTCTTGTAGGAATGGGTTGGTGCTCATGGATTTCTTCAGTTGTTCTTTATCATGGATATATTTTATTTCTGCATTAATTTTGAAGGATAGCTTTACTGGGTATGTCAGTGTAGGTTGAAAGTTGTTTTCTTTCAGGACCTGAATACTTCACTCCAAGCTCTTCTTGACTTGGTGGTTTGTGTTAAGAAATCTGTGATTCTAATGAGTGTTCCTTCATAGGTGATCTTTTATTTTTTCTCTAATAGCTTTTAATATTCTGATCTTTTGTTGAATTTCTGGGATCTTGCTCACTAGATGCCTGGAGGTAGATTTATTTTGGTTATGACTAATTGGACTTCTATATACCTCATTTAAATGCATGTCCTATTCCTTTTCCATGCTTTGGAAATTTTCTGCTATTACTTCTGCAAATAGTCTTGTTATGTCATTTGTGTTGACTTCTGCTGTTTCACTGACACTTGTTAGTCTTACATTGTTTTTCTTTGGTTTGTCTTGCAGCTGTTGGATTGTTATTTCCCTGTTTCTTGTTAGTTTTAAAAGGTCCTTCCTTTTATGATCATTAGCAGTAATGCTGTCTTTATGATCTGAAAGTCTATCTTCAGCTTCATTCAAGTGGTTTTCCCAGCTTTCAACCAAAAATTTAATTTCCTGGATATCTGTTTGAGTATTTTTCATGCATTTTAGTTCTTTTCTATATTGTTCATTCAAGGTTTCTGTCAATTTTCTGTGCTCTGTTATTGTCTTTTCTATGACTTCTTTAAATATGCTAAACAAGGGCTGGTATAGCTCAGTGGCATAAACGCCTGCCTAGCAAGCGCAGGGTCCTGAGTTCGATCCCCGGTACCGGAAAAAAAAAAATAAATATGCTAAACAATTCTTTCATTATTGTTTTTTTTTTTCTTTCTTTCATTATTGTTAACATTTCTTTTTCTACCTGAGAAATGATTTCTGATCTGATGTCTTCTATGGCCTGATTGAGCTGTTTATTTACTTCAGTTGCTATAATTTCAGAAATTGCAGGTGTATAACTTCAAGTTCCACTGTGTTGATGTCTCCTAGACTTGTTCTGGGTGGGATGGAGATGTGATATTGCATTTTCGCTCCTTCATTTTTTTTTCATTTTCAAAGATATAGAGGTTTCCTGGAGCTCAGCCTCACTCCCAGGATGAAGTGGAAGTGGCAGGGTAAGGACTTGAATGGCCCTGGTCCTTAGTGTGGTATTCACAATGGTGTGTGGCAGCATGGTGCAAGCACTAGTGCTCCCGCAGCTGCCCAGGACTCAGTTTGGCTCCCACATGGGGTTCCCAAAACTTTCTAGGTTTCAGCCTTTCTTCCGCAATGGTGCAGGAGTGGGTAGGTGATGGTCACTGAGACTCCATAAACTGCCTGGGATCCAACCCTATTCCCACATCAGTGGGAGAGGGTTGGGCATGCAGCTCTGAGGCTGCTGAAGTTGTCTGAGTTCCACAGCTTCTGCAAAGGTGTCAGGGGGCAGAGGAGTGGCTATACTAGCTCCTGAACCTATCTGGGTTTCTGCTTGGCTTACCTGGCTTGCATGCTGGGGAGGAGCTGAGGCCGTTTACAGGTGTTCCTGAGGCTGTCCAGGATTCAGCTCTGCTCCCATGAAGGGGGGCAGGAAGTGGACCCCCAGGCCCCTGAAGCTGCTCTGGACTCTGCCTGGCTCCCACATTGGTGGAAGAGGGATGGAGGCAGCTTACTGGCCTCAGAAATACATTTTAGAGATCAAATACTATTATATTTCTCTGAGTATTTACATTTTTCTAATGGTATTCTTATTTCAAAATGATCACCTTAGACTTGCAGAAATTTAAATACAGAGGTTCTTTATTTAAAGATCTACCTGTTGAAAGAGTGTTCAAATTTTATAACAGAGGCCTGCTGTTCACACTTAGGACCAGACACATAGATTTATGACCTATCTTTCTTATTTTTCCTATTTTTATTTTGGTAGAGGTTCGGTACACATTCTTGTTAGAGCCTCAGGGTTTTATTTTTGTGCAGTGCTATACTGTACTATAATTTGTGCTGATTGTACTGTACATTCCTACAGTTTTAGGTTCTGTTAGACATTACAGTTTGGCATGTAAGAATTATGCAAATAAAAAGTGACCAAGTTGGAGTTTCCTTTGACCATTTATTTATTCTGAATCCTGTATGTAATGTGCATTCTATATATAGTTTCTCATTTTAGCAACCAATTTGTTTAGAGACCTAGTTTCAGGAATGGAACTTGGTCCTTAAACAAAGAATGCCTGTCACCCATTGTATTTCAGGCACATTTAGTAAACATGGTGTAGAAATAATCATATTATTCATGTAGCCATAATCATATTATTTAAATTTGTATTATTTCTATAATTTCTAACACTAGGGAGAGACAAGCTACTTGACTTTTTTGGATAATGAAGTAAAAATCATAGTTTGCCTGTTTTGATGCAGAAGGGATTGATTTGGAGCACAGTCTTAGGATACCTCTTGATCAAAGATGACACAGTCAGAACAGCTGTACCAAGGGGTCAGAAACATTCATCAGTATACTCTTTACTGAGCTCACTTCTCAGAACTATTTTCTTGCAACAGTTCCTCAGGTAATACTAAAGCTGATTAACTTGCAATTAAATGCATTCACAGATATAAACAAACCCTTTAGAAGTGACTAGAAGCGGCATTGCATTTGAATGTTTTTGATGTGCACAAGTGTTTCACTTCCTATAGCTGCATGTATTTTCTCAAGGGTTGTACATATACACTTCCGGAAACAATTGAAAAATTAGTTGTCACTGTTAGTCTTCTCTCTGTGATTCTTTCATGTGTTTAGTGTTTGTCCTACACTCCTGGCTAGTAAGCTCCTTTGCTACATACTTTATATGTCTTTCTATCCTCCAAGGATAGAACTGCAGAGGTGGACAGAGTAGTGGCTCAATTAATGCTAGTTTGACTATCAAGGATATTTGGCTTTTTCAATGATTTTTGCAGAGTTGAACACATTCGTGGTTCTGTGATTTATCTTGTTAGTAGTGTTTCAGTTTCATTGGTCCCTTGTAGTGATCTGCAAGAGCTCCTTCATTAATAAAGCTTCATTAATAAGCCAGAACTGCACATTCAGAACAGAGCTCTCAGCAAAATCAACCTTGTGATCAATGTAACTGCAAGGAAAGATTCATGGAAGCTGCTAAGATACCAGGAAAGTGCATGTGAGGAAATGTAGGAGCAGACATTTTATTGATTTGCTAAAAATGATAACTAGATTTCATGTATTTTGCAATCATGATAATTGATGAACACTTTCTATATCATGGGATATCCTGGATTTCATGAAGAATACTCATCTCATCTCTGCATTTTTTTGACATGTGAAGGGTCAATATTTCCTGAACCCAGCTAATGTAAAAATTTGTTGGTAGCTGCTGTATTTTATTCTAAAGGCTACTGGAGAGCATGTGTTCTCAGGAAAAACAAATAATTTTTATTGAACTGTTTTGATAATATGATGTCTAATACAGACATCTCTCATTTAATGACCTACCTGTTTAACAACCACTTGAACTTTCAATCCATTACTTGGACTTACGATTCATTTTTGTTTTTGTACAATTCTGCAATTCTTGTTTATGGAGCATCAAAGTATGGTGTGTGTGTGTATGTGTGTGTTTTTGGTACAGTACACCTTGCTTATATAGTGCTGTATTTTGCTGATTGTACTGTACAGTACTGGTAGGTTTATGCTCCATTATACACGACAGTACTGCATGTAAGAGTCATGCAAATAAAAGCAAAGGTATAAAACTGGAGTTCCTTTGACCATTTCTTTGTTCTGACTATTGTAATACTACACACAATTCCTTATTTAGTGAAAAATTCATTCAAGGATCTAGTCGAGGGAAAGGAACTCAGTTATTAAATGAGGAAGACCTGAATATTCCCTATGAAGTCAAATCTCTGAAAAGCTCAGTGTTACCCATGTTCCTCTGACTGAGGTACCCACAGCTCAAAATGTCATGGCTCAAGCTGGGAATGGTGACACATGCCTATAATCTCAGCACTCTGGGGGCTGAGGCAGGAGGATCGCTGTGAATTGGAAGCCAGCCTGGGCTGCAAAGTGAGCTCAAGGCCAGCCTGAACTGCATAGTGAGACCATCTCAAAAGGTCAAAAAAGACAGAATAATTGACAAAATGTCACAACTCTAGTGAGAAGTCACTGAATCAATCTCTCTCTCTCTCTCTCTCTCTGGATTTTCTGGCTTTCAGCTGTTGTTTTCCACTCCAGTTTTCATTTAGCCAAAGACTTAGTGACATTAGTAGACAGATTTTTTTGCGGGGTGGTGATTGCTTGCTGTGGCTTTGTTGGCTTCAGTATTCTTTCTGCCTCAATCTTCACTCTGCAGCTTCTGGTGCCTCATCAGGCAATTCATTCCTAACATAATATACTTTTACAATGCTTTCCACCACCATGGAGCTTGGAAAAGTCCTCAAAGCACAAGTGTGTGAAGGCAACAGAGAAAGAAAGGGATTGTCTGCTTTTAAGAAGTGAGTTCGCACTTGTTTCTAATTATTTGTTGTTGGTTTTTTTTACTAAATGCTTTAAAATTATTTTTGAAAAATATTTTATATATTTATAATTGCCATGTGTGGGCGATTTATTTTGGTAAAAGCTGTTCTACCATGACCAGACTTGAAACTGTAAAAGTAAATGCACACTTCAAATTCTACAACCAATATAAGATTGTCTTTGTTTTGTTTTATTTTATTTTGAGAGGGTCTTGCTGTGTAGTTCTACCTGAATTGGACTCACTAGGTAGCTCAGGCTGGCTTGAACTAGCAGTGATCTGCCTGCCTCAGCTTCCTGAGTGCTGGGACTATAGATTTGTGGCACCATGCCCAGCAGTGATCATCTTTAAAGTTTAAAAACTATATAAAGTATGAATCTAATTTGTTGGGGCTGGGGATATAGCTCAGTGGAATAAGCGCTTGCCTAGCAAGCGCAGGGTCCTGAGTTCGATCCCCAGTACCGCAAAAAAAAAAAAAAAAAAAGAATCTAATTTGCCTTACTTCCACCTTCTGAACATATTTTGAAATGCATTTATTTGCAGAAATGTATATACACTGATGTATACATATATATTCATAAGTTTTAGTACTGAAAAAGTGATGAAAGAACAGAGATTAAAGTAGTTTTTGGTCTTTTTGAGACAGGGCCTCACTATACAGTTCGAACTGACCTTGAGCTCACTTTGTTGCCAGGCTGGTCTCAAACTCGCACCATCCTCCTGCCTCAATCTCCCAATTACTGGGATTACAGGCCTGTGCCAGCACACCCAGTTTTAAGTGTATTTGTAAACTACAAGGTCAGCATCTGTTGAACAATCTACAGCTTGTTAATGGTCTAATCTCTGTACTACAGGTACTCTGGGAATGAAATATGATCTCCAACAACTTATAAATCTTATGCAACCTGTTTTAGCCAGGTGTAGATGTGCATGCCTGAGGCAGGAGAATCACCATGAGTTCAAGCCTAGGCTATATAGTGATTTCAAGGTCAGCCTGAGCTGCATAATAAAATGCTGTCTCAAAAATAAAACAAACAAAAAAAGAAACAAATAAAATAAACAACAGCTACAGCAACAACAATACTCAGGTAATCTATTTGGCTGTCTTGTAGCACATATGCTATGGGAACAAGTGGGGCCTGCTGAAGTCTTTGCACTTAAGTGTACTTGTCTCACTGAAAAAGGGTGGGGTTACTACTGATGTTTACTAGTTAAATATGATAAAGAAGAAAAGAACCAAAAGTTAAAGATATTAAAAAAGACTGAAACACTCCTAGCAAATCTGATAGAAGCAAGCATAGGGACCTGAGCTATCCTATCTTGATATATTTTTTCCCTTTTCTTGCATTTGATATTTCCTGTCTCACCATTTTCTGTAATTTAAGCCAGAAAGAGATGTTTATAAATTTTGCAATCAATTCTAAAAATAACGCTTCCTCCTTTGGTGTTTGATTTTAGCTTACTCAGGTGCCTGGCTTTCTATTTTCAATGTCCCTACTTAGGCTCTTGTCCCACCTTCACAGACTCATCGCACAGAGCCCTGTCAGCAGATCTGGGGATCACCGACTTCCATTAAGAGAAGAATGACTAAAAATAAGAATAGCAGCCAACATTTCTAACCCAGACGCTGCACTAGGCCTTCTCGACATTGTATTTCAGTCTACAATAACAAAAATCTTAAGTAGCTCATAAAATCAATGCAGACTGACAAAATTTACTTGAGGTCAAACTAGTAACAAATGAAAATATGAGAGACATGCATTCAGGTCTCTATGACTCCAGAAGCAATGAATTTACCAAATAGCGCCATTGATGTTCAACCTTAAAAACTTGCAAAGGCTTTGCACCTGATAGAGGGTTTTAAGAGTACAGATGCAGGATTCTCTTGCTTGACACTAATTGAGAATCTCTGACCTCTTGAATGACTGACTCAGCTTCTTTCCCTGGATGGTCTTCGCTAAAGAGCTGGTGGCAATCAGGGGTGAGTGCTTCCTGATAGCCTTTCCAATCAATATTTTCTGTGGAGAAGTTCTCTGAGGTAATCGGCCATACTGAATTAATGGTCCTTTGGTGGAAATTTTAGTTGAGTGATTTGGTCAGGTCTTTATGGTTGTTCCATGTAGTCTTGAGATTGCATGATATTTTTAACTGTAACACACTGAATCTAAAAAAGAGAACAATTAATGTTCCTAATTTAGTACTGGAAAGCAAACTGACTCAAAATTGTTGCTTCCAAGTAGAGTCATATGTGTTCAGTATGACTGCCAATGAAATGGGGATTTGGTCGGAGGTTATAGTATTTATAAAAGAAGTGGAGTTCTAGCCAGATTTTATCAAATTACTATATTCTCAACTTTTGTTTTGAGGTTTGTTACTTGTATTACTTTGTTCTGTATGAGTAAAACGAACTCAGTAGTTCTCACTTCACAATCTCCCTTGAAATGTGGGATCCTATTTCTCCTCCCAACAGAAGCACAGCAGAAGAGTGGAGGACAGTGGCAAAGAAGGAGACAGGACCTTGGTTCCTCTTTACTTGCCCCCAAGCATTAGCTTCAGCAGGATCTTTGTCCTCGGTTAGTTAGCACCCACTTGCAGGCTCACAGCAATCCCAACTTCCACTGAGGCACAGTCCTGGACCCTAGAGTCCGGTGACTGTTGCCTGAACTGTGTGCCTCTATGCTCAAAGACAAAAGCAATTCCCACCATATCTAGGATGCCTTATTGGGCCCCCTGTGCCCCTCAGCAATTCTATAACCTGGTTACCCAATTCTGTGTATTCAGTTCCCTCTGATAGGAAACAGCATAGATTCTGCTTTGCTAACTGTGACTTGTTCGATAAACTCTGCAGTACATCCTTAAGCCTGAGGAATACTCACTGTGTAGCCATCTAGACAGTAGTTTATGTAGTATCCAGGTTGTCAAGATGGAGAATAAGTGGACAGAGATAGCAGATTTGGAAGATTAAGTGAGGACAGAATAGTTGGTTTACACTTTTCCCTGACAAATATATTACAAATTTATTACAAATTTATTTTACACAAAGTAGTCTTTGTTTGGGCAACAAATCCTATAGTCCATATATTAACTCTAAGTGAAATCTGGAATGACTGTTATGAGACTAACATTCACAGCTCTGCTCATGTGAGTAGAGAACATTTGGTGGAAAGATCTGTGAGACGCAAGAACGCACAGCAGCACTGGGGAGCAGATGACTGGTTAGGCTCAGTCAGTGCCTAAATGGTGAAAGGTTACAGGAAGAGGCACAGGAGTGAGGCAGAAGGAAGCCCAGGAGGAAGGCAGAGAATAAGGAAGTCAGCAAGGCAAGAAACACTGAGGACCCACTGGCTCTGTGAACCAAACACAACCTCACTTGAAAACAAGGGCACCAAACTGAGCATAAGAAATGATCCGAACTCTGTTTGCATTTACTCTAGAGAAAGTCACCTAGAGATGATTCAGAGGACTCGGGAATGATGACTTAGTGTCCATATTCTGAGCACGCTAGACTCTTCATTGCTCAGGATAGCCTGTGAGTGGACAGACCTTGGAAGGCTGTGGGGAGGGGCTGAGAATTCAAACAGAAGACAGGTTGCATTTTAAAGGTCTGTCCACCCGTCCTGAGATTTCTTTTGCACAGCGTTTTTTCACTGCATAAGAATGGTTTTTCTATTTCAGCTGCCAATCAGCTGAATATTTATTCTATCTCCCCCATCAAATATTATTTTTTAAAGCATTGAACTATGGCAGGAGAATAGGACTTTTAAAATAGATGGTTAAGTCCTACAATTTCAGGAAGGTTGGAAAGTCATTTAAAAGTTTCTTCCGAATTATTCATCAACCCCTTTAAAACATTAATCAGGTCTAGAGTGGCCTCTGCCAAGTGCAGATCTGCTTCAGCAGAGGCAAGACTTTATGTAGAGTTATAAATTCCCATGATCCCGAGCTCATACCATCTTCTTTCCTGTTTCTCTTCTTTCTTTGTCCTTTTTCCCACTCCTTCCTTCCTTCCTTCCTTCCTTCCTTCCTTCCTTCCTTCCTTCCTTCCTTCCTTCCTTCCTTTCCTTCCTTCCTTCCCTCCATATCAGCTCAGTCTCTAGAATGTGTCACTCCTGGCAAACTTGCTTATTAGTAGACTATGCTAAATGATGATGTATTATTTCATGATGCCTACAGCATAAGGATATATGAACATTTCTGTAAATAATAACGGTAGCTTCAGAAAAAATATCTGCTAAGGTAGAATACAGAAAAATGCTGTAAATTAATAAAACTGTGAAAGACAGGAGGATCTGAGAATACACACATGTTTACTGCTATAGCCTATTGAAAATGTAACATTTTTGTGAACGCTGCTATTGTGACATGAACTTTTTCTCTTCACTGCTTTATAATGTAGTATTTTGCCAGGCATGGTGGTGCATGCCTGTAATCCCAGCCTTCAGGAGACTGAGGCAAGATGATCATCCTGACTTCAAGGCTAGGCTGGACTACATAGCAAGACCCTGTCTCAAAAAATGAAAGTAAACCAAACATAATATATAATTTTTCTATATGTTTAATGTAGACAACTGAGGATTGAAGAGATTAATTTCCTGAAGGTCAAATGGAAATGAGTGACTAGACCATTACACTAAGTCATCTTTTCTAAATCAACTACGTGGTAAACCAAGAAAGGATTTAGAAGAAGTCACACACAATTACTTTAGATATTATTTATTAACCAGAAAAGGAAGAGCATTCAACGTAGATAGAATGGCAGTAGAAATAGGATGATGAAATAGACATACATAAATAAAAATCAAATAAAGTTTAAAGTATAGAAATGTGAGAGGTAAGTTAAAATAATGAAGAAAATTATACAGTTGACAATCAGTAATTATTACTAATCAGCAATATATAGTGGAGTGGGTGATTTTCACCTTATTTAGCTTTTGATTTAATAAGCCATGTGATACCAGAGTCAGCCTGTGCCATAATAAAAAAGGGGTTCCTGCACTTTTGTAGTTTCTAGTCATGAGAATGTCTACAGAGCGTGCCTGGAGAGCACACAATGGGTTTCCATCTCCCCAGGCATTTCATAAACTCTCCTCTCAAGGCATCTGGTCTTCTGAGGCCCAGAGCAAAATTCAAAGAAAGTACTTCATTTGCCAAAGCCCTATTGCTATTTAGAGGAAGCCTGATGCAAAACATCAAAATGTATCTCCAAACAAAATGCTCTGTCACTGTATCTGTGTTTAGCTCCAAAGTTAAAAGTTCTATTCAGAATTACAACATGCTGTGCAGCACCATGGGGACAACACAGAAGCATCCTTGTTCTAAAGTGATTGTACAATCCTTGGCGCCCAACCATGGTGATTATAACTTATGTTTAACACTGCTTTAAAGTTAAAGCGCAGTGAAACAGAGATGTAATAACACTTAAAGCAATAGTGCTCATGAATTTAAAAACAAGAGTGAGTTATGATGCTTACAAAAAAAGAAAAGCTGAAGACTGCTTTTTAGTAATGGAGCTGGATTGCTCAAGCACAGTAAGGTGCTTTTAGAACCATGTGGCATGGGATACACTATTTCCTCAGCCTTGTGGGTCTGCGAGCTTTCTCTACATAGGGCCAGGTAGTAAATAGCCTTGTCTTTCCTGGCTGCATGGTCTTTTCTGTAATGGTCCAGTTCTGCTATAGCTCAAAAGGCTTCATGGACAATACTTAAATGGACAGGGTTATGTTTCAAGAAAACTTATATACATGCAAATCATAATTGGCTGATTTTTTTATCCTGCAGTATCTATTTCAAACCTTTTCAGATACAAGTACTCCATGCATAGCACTGTGGTGGGTTGTAATGCTAGCAGCTCCTGAGGGAGCATACTGTTAGCCATCTACTTTTTTTTTGTATAATCCTTTCTATTGATTCTGGATTTGAACATCTGATTCAGTTTGGTCAGTGGTAATTCAGCACCTGTGACATTACAAGAGAATAAACAAACTTTTGTGCACCAGGAATTGCCATCCTAGAACTGACCTGTCACATGAGGGAAGCTCATTCTAGACCACTCAATAATGAGATGCCATGTGGACAAACATGCCAGGCCAAATTGTGAATGGAACTTAGACAGATGCAGGAGGACATCTGGGCCTTGTGGCTCCATGAAAGCTTCCAGGTTACACAGCTTTAAACTCAGAATACCAGCTTCTTTGAACCCAGGCAACCCACAGAGTTGTAAATAATAAACTGCTATGTTTTGGGATGACTTCTTGTATACTAATACTTGCTAAAACAATTTTGACTAATCATTATCTATATATTTCAAAATAATCTTGAAATGAGTTATCATGAAGAAATTCAAAATTAGGGTTTGCCTTTTTGGGGACTGAATATCACCTCGAGATGTGACTTTGAGTTCGATGATAACCACGCCCCCTCCACTCACCTGCAGGTTGCAGGTGTTAGGAGCACAGAGAGTTTAACCTGCTTTGGAATCATCCTTAACATCTGTGTTCTTGCTATTAATAGCCTGCAATGTCAGCATTTATGTATGAAAGTCCTACTGCAGAATAATTGCATAGCTGCAACTACTGGATCAAAATTCAGATCTTATATATTGCCTACTATTTTTACATTCCTTTTCAATGTGGTCCTATTGATTTGCATCATAGCCAGGAACATGCTACAATCTACACTCACCTTTTCTATATAACATTTTTGGAAATATACTGGTAATTTAAAAAGTAGTTCAATGGGGTAAGAAATTTCCATTTCTTTAAACTAATTAATGTCATTTCACATATTTTATACCAGTTTTCTTCAGTGAAGTCACTTTTGAAGTTCTCAGCCCATTTGTTCTCTAGGGCTTCTTAAATTTTCTTCGTGAGTTTTGAAGTAGGTTAAACACATATTTGCGATGTATTTACCAAATACTTTCTCTCCTTTCCTGCTTATGCAAAACTTGATATTTTGAGACATGCATAGCATTTTTATTTTTATCTAATCAATTTTAGTATTAAAGGGTTTCATGCATTTTTACCCTTTTATTCAGAGGACTTTTCCATCAATATTTGATTAATTAGCATATATATGTATAATTTTGGAATATTTTATTATCTTGTTCTTTTATATTTAAATATTTTATTCATCTGTGTATTTTTCACACAAGGAATGAAGAAAATTTTATTAGAGAAACTGGCGTGGTGCTTAGTTAGAATGTGTTTTTAGCGCCCCTCTTACATCGCTTATCACAGATAGTAGCTAGTTATATGAATGATACTCTTTTTAGTCTCAGTGAATTTTTTTTTTTTGAGACAGGGTCTCACTATGCAGTTCAGGCTGACCTTGAGCTCACTTTGTAGCTCAGGCTGGTCTCCAGCCCCCAACAATCCTCCTGCCACAGCCTCCGGAGTGCTGGGATTACAGGCGTGCACCACCACGCCCGGGGCTGTTTTTTTCTTCACTACTCTTGTGGAAATGATTTAAAATTTGCCTATTCTTTCGTAATGCTTTATCTCTATGGGTGTAAAACACGCAGTCCTCTTCATTGCTGGAGTATCATCACACACTTTATAAATATTAGCTTGTCTTCACTCACCATATTTTCCTCTAAACTTTAAAATTCTAATGTCACAAATGGATTTTATAGGTTCTTCCACATGAACTTTAAAATCAAATCAGCTAGTTTCAGAAGAGGAAAAGGGCTTATTTTTCCATTTTATTGTATCACATTATGTTTGTCACTTAGAGAGAAAAGTCATTTTAGCCAGTTAAGTCTTTCTATCCAATAACAAAATATATCCTTCCATTTATTGACATCTTCTTTTATGTTCCTCAGAAGAGATCTCAATTTTATTCATGTGTTTCCTGATTCACTGAAGCTCCAAAGGCATTTGTTTTCCTGTTATTGGAATGTGTTCTTTTTATTGTGTTCTCTAATTGGTTATTCCTTGTGTGAAAAGATACAATAACTAATTATACTCCTATTTACCACCCACAATACTCAGCACTGTTATAATCAGTAATATTATTCCACTGTAAAAAAAAACAAGTTATTTTCAAATACAACTTTCTGTTCCCACCCCCTCTCGACATAGTAATCCCAGAGCTTCCTGATTCAGTGGCAACTACTTGAACTCTGGAGCTTGACTGCCTGTGCTCTGTATCCTTACTTGGACCCTGCGTTCTCAACTTCCCTCTCGTCCAGTGTCATCATCTGTAAAATGAAGTTAACAGTACGTGTTTTACTGTGTAGCTGGAGGATCCAATGAGTTAATGCACATGCAGCGGTTAGAGCTATGCTTAATGCATAATAAACACTCAGTGGGTCTGTTCTCTCTTGTTTCCTCTGGGACTCAATTCATAAATATCCCAGCAATCGAAATGCCTGCCCTGCTTTGCCTTGAAGGGCCATTTAAAGGCTACGAGATGTCATGAAGTTAGAAGTGTTTTACAGACTTAAACTATTAATAAAATACTAGAAAATTCTAAACTATAAGATCACAAGCACATTTTAAATTTAACTAGCACTTACTGCAACTCAGACCCAAGTTTTATCTTACCTGAAGAGAAAGTGTTTTCATTTAGTTAAGACTTTGATAGATTTACACACATTGAAAAATAAGAGATTGCTGACTGGAAATTGTTTCCCTGTGTAACACCAGAGAAATAGAGCAATAATAATTCTCTTTGTGAATACACCCACTGGTCTTTCTACACAGTCTGGTTTTGTATGCAGACCTGGAAGGAAATGTACATTGTGAATAATAACTAAGAGCGATCACACAGTTATTCTGTGACAGCTACTGTGCTAATCATTTATGCGCACTACACTATCTGTTTCTCAAGAAACGTAATAAGTGGGTAATATTATCCTTATCTTACAGATCAGAAAATTGTATTGAAAATTTAAATACACTTCTCAGACTTATTCATCAGAAAGACAGAAACAGAAGGAAATCCTCTGAATCTAGGTTCTGAACTCGAACAGTTCTCTCATCTGTAGCAGGTGTGTGTGTGTGTGTGTGTGTGTCTTTTCTGCCTTTATTTCTCAGGATATTTCTCCTCTTTCCTTCAGAAACTTAGAATTTATGCTCTCTATTCTAAATATAAATATTTGATCTTCAAAAATAATCTGGTATTAATCACTTATACATGAATTTCTACAACAATCTGTTGATCTTCTCAGGAGGAAAGGAACAGAAAATAGAACTAACTATTAAAAACCCTATAATATTTATCTCCATGCCTCTTATAGGTGCATTTTTAAGTATATTTTACCAATACTAATGAAGAAACCAAGCCACACAGCTAATAAGTAGGTCACTTGTTTAATGTCACACCACTAAGATTTGTGAAAATGATTTATCTTTAAGTCACTGAGAGTTTCTATAAATAAATGGGAAGTTGTAGGTCTCATTAAAGAAATTCTTGATGCTGAGGTTTCTCATTTATCTCTCATAGCACAAAAGAGTATGCTGTTTTGCTGTAAATAGTCTTCTTTACATGGTTCCTAGCTGGAGACCCAAGCTGCGCTTGCTAGAGGTTTCATTGTCTTATGGATCCTAAGTCTTCACAATCCAGAAGCGTGTGTCACATTGACCCTGTGTTTGTGCTTAAAAACCAAACAAGAGGAGACACACTGACACGCAAGCTGGCAGTTCACTCACGACAAATCTATCCTACTTGCGCCAGTAATGTTAAAAAAGTTCACAACAGTAGGGGAAACTGGTGGTTGTGAAAGAACACACAAGAAAAGTTGAATTTACCACATCCCACTTGCAATTATTGGTGAAATCCTTTCTTACTAGGACAGTCTGATTACAACTCTATCAATTGTTATCACAAGCAGGATGTCCTGCTAAGATAGCAAAAATGGCAGTATTTACAGAGGGCTTTCTTTGCGTTACACAGGTCATTACATTTTATAAACATCACACTTCCTCATATTGACTACATTTTGGTGAAGTGGTCACTATTATTGTTCCTCTTTCTGTTCCGATAGAGGAACAAAAGCACAAAGGGTCATCGAGTTGAGAAGGCCACGCAGCTGGTAAGGCAGTTTCAGTAGTCAGTCTGGTTTCAGAGTCCACAGTCACGCACTACTCCTTTGGTTAAAAGTGGTTTCAGTCTATCGTCTTCTGTTAGCAAAGATGATGATAAAATTGTGATCATTCGCAATTCCTGTAAACATTTTGTGTGTGCTTGAAAAGAAAATATTATCTCCAGTTAGATCTAAATTAACAATTACATAATTTGAATCTTCTCAGTTTTTTGTGCACTGTTTTATTATTCACTAGATTTACTAATTACATTCTCTCCTAATTTTATAAGTTTTTGTATTTATTGTTAAGGTTTTTGTCACTTCATGTTTTCTGGCAATATGTTGCAGTTCATGACGGTGATGATGTTTAAACATTTTTAAGTCATTTGAGTGTTACTTTTTATGTTACGTATTTCCCTTCCTCTTAAATTCTTTTTAAGCTCAATTCACTATAGCACATATTACAGAGTCTGTGCAATCTTCGAGTTTGTGTTGGTCTTCTACACATGCCAGTTATCTTACTTCAATTTGTACCCGGATGCTTCATTTTGAAACAGATTGTATTTTCAGCTTGCAGAGCTTTGCTTTTTCCTTTTTCTTTTTTTTTTTTTTTTTAGTAAGGAATGATTTAAACACAATATGAGTATTTCCAAGTATACATGTTGATTCATTTCCAAGTATATATGTTAAAGACACACCGTTGTATAAACAAATGAGACATCAATATGCAATATTTCTGCCCAGCTGAGAGTCCATGTGCCTCCTTTCAAGGTGCCTTTACTTCGGTGAAGTATACCTATGAATATATCCACTATTAAAGCCTTGAGTTATCTTTCTTTTTAGCTGAGTATTACTCCATTGTATAAAAATACATCTTTTTTATCCATTCCTTGGTTCATGGGCAACAGACCTGCATATATGAAGATCAGATTGTCCCCTGGTTTAAGAAACTGAAAGTAAATAAAATCCAAATGGTAAAATATGTGTAGTGAGAGGGAAAGAAACTGCTCAAACAGAAAGAACAACAGAGACGGAGGAAAGAAGAAAAGAAAGAGAAAATACACAGATGCACACAAACACACACACACACACACGACAGCTAAGATAATTGTACTACTAATTTCTATTGGTTTACTGAAAGTGAGTCAATGCTTAATTGTTTGATCAATTTTGCATGCCTATATCTGGTAATCTGAACAACTACTTAGAAGATAAAAATATACAAAATAATAACTATTGCTAATTTCTTATCATCTTGTTCTAAAATTATGTATAGTTTCTATTGTTTTGTAAATTTTTCTTTTGAATAAAGAAAAAATGTCCATTATTTTCACTTTTATCTTTTATGAGACTTTTTTTTAAAAATAATCTTTAGCTTTTTCTTAGCAGCATCATATTTATCTACACTTTTGTGTCAGGCCCATCATGATGCTTTAGTTCTTCTGTGTGGCTGTGCCTATCAATAGTTTGCAATTTTGTTTCAAGAGATTTTTTTATGTTTTACTTTTTCTACCATTCTATTGTATGCCTATAATACCATTCTGATGTACTCATTGGCTGACAGGTATTTGGAATATTTCCAGTTCTTGACTCATAATTTTTACCTCTATGAAAATTCTTTGCATGATCACACAGTTCTAATTATATTGAGGAATTACCTTGAAATGGACTTTCTTGGGACATAGAGTGTGTATCAGTTATTATAAGAAATTACCAATTTTTAGAAGAGATCCTATTTTTTGCCTCCCATCATCAATGTGGGTAAGTTGTTTTTTTACAGATTCTTCCATACATTTAGTATTGTTAGCTACTTGAGTCTTGAGTATTTGTTTCAACTATATGCAGCTGCCTGGATACAAAAGTACATCCTTCTCAGGCATGTCCCACTCTTAGGAATTCAGAAGTTTGCTCATGCTAACCTGGAGCAGTCCATTCTGAGGCATGAAACATGCTTTAGATTTCTTCTTAGAATTAGCTGGGGTTTTCTGGCTTGAATCATAGCTTAAGATGTTCTGCTACATCTTTCTGCTGTTTTCTTGCTACATCTCTCTCTCTCTCTCTCTCTCTCTCTCTCTATATATATATATATATATATATATATATATATCTTTGCATTTTAAAGTTTCTAACTCAGTATATGTGTCTAAAACTTACCATCTATAGTCCTTTCTATCATGGTTTGATAAATCAAGTGTAAAGAAGTCTTGAGAGAATTTTTCTCCTAGTCTTTCATGCACCCCATCATGGGTAGTTGGTGTAGTACACACTACTAGCACTGAGTAGTATGAAATTGTTGTTGGGCAACCAGGATTTTCATGGCCAGAGTAGCTGAATTACCAAAGACTTTAAAGATTGAGTCAGACTGGGTCTGCTGTAGCACAGTTAGGACTTTGGATTAAAATAATGGGAGTTTAAACATCAGATAGACCATGGAGTGAGTGTCTTCTTCATTTTTAAAGGGTCAGACTCCTCTGAGGTTAAGCAGGTGTCACACATATACACACTAAGACCTAACACATCCTTGTCACAAGAGTATCAGGAAAATGATTCCATCTTGAACACACTGGACCTTCCTAGCATTCACTGTCACCACCTGTCCTATTACTAGGACACACTGGTAGAGGGAAAGGGCATGCAATCTGGGCTCACTGAGAGTAATAGGGTTATTTAATTCACAAAAGAAGTGAGGTCATATTGTGACATTTACCTTCTAGAAGTGAGGTGGATCTAATCGTCATAATGAGTGACAACACAGGGAACTGTTCTATGTAGACCTGTGGGGATATTTTAAAAACAGAGTCATTGAGGACAAAATGGATAAATTATCAACCAAATTAGCACTTGGCTTGGACCATTAGAAAAATTCTGAAACAGTGTAGAGGAGGGAGAAGATAATTGTCCCAAGATAAAAACAAAAACAGAAGCGAAAGAAAAGGGAAGCTATTTTGCCAAATTTTTGTACTTGAGCCCCTTTAAAAATTTGTAGCTTTCTGAGTCCACATGACTTGAGGTACCCAGGAGGAAAGATCTTGCTACACCATGACAAATAAACACAAGAACAGTTCTTCTGGTCTTTCCCCAAGGATAACTATGGCTATTTATTCAGGTGACTGCCCTGTGGGAAAAGGGAACATCAAAAAACATTTTATGTATTACTACACACAAGAGGCTGCGGTCTGAACTGCCTTTGGTAACTAGAAACCCGAACCTCACCATGGTCCTTGTGTAAGAGAGACATGGAAAGACCCGGAGATATAATCAGTGTTAACAGTGAGTCACCATGTCCAGGGGTTTACATAGTGACCACTACCTCTTCTTTCGGAACATGCACATGGTCACTAACTCACACAGGTCCACCTTTGCTTTTTCAGCCTCACAGTGGTGTGAAAGTTACACGCATTGTGTGGAAGCTGTCCTATTCAATTGTGATTTTTTTTTTTTTTTGTCTTTTTGAGACAGGGTCTCACTATGCAGTTTAGGCTGGCCTTGAGCTCACTTTGTAGCCCAGGCTGGCCTCGAACTTGCAACGATCCCCCTGCCTCAGCCTCCTGAGTGCTGGGATTACAGGCATGAGCCACCATGCCCTGCCTGTCTGTGAACAGTCGTCTCCTGGCCTCGCAGTATTCTCTCCTGACACTAGGAGTCAGTGTTGAGCCGAAGCTCTGAAGTAGACCAGGGAACTAAGAGGGGAAATACCAGATACTCTTCCGCGCGCTGTGATGCTAAGCTTTAAAGTTTGGGGGATGCTGTGGTTTGGATATGGTCTGATTGTGTTCCCCAAGTATTCGTGTATTCATGTTGACTGAGGAACCTTGGTCCTCAGTCTGGGAAGGTCGGGAAGTGATGAAATTTTTTAAAATGGGAAGCTCATTGCAAAATAGAGCATTATGAGCGCTGCCATTGGAGATGATTAAAAGAGCTATTTTGATTAAAAGAATTTCCTGAAATGGAGCGATTATAAGAGAGTGAGCCCGACCTTTGGAGCTCTATCCTTTTTTCTCATGAGAGAGACTCACCTCAGGGAGGCGTCTGCTTTACTTTGCTTATGCTAAGGGGCCCTCTCCAGCTCCAGAAATGGGGTTTTTAAACTTTTAGCCTCATGATATGTGAACTAAGCAAGCCCATTTTACTTTTAAATTGTCCACCCTCGATAATTTTGTTACAGCAACAGAAATCAAACTAATAAATTCAGGGGAGTGTACTAAATACCTTTCTGCCTTACAACGTTTTCAACTTACGCTGAGTGTACTTAATGTAAACCCCTCGTAGGTTGAAGAGAATCTGTACTGGAATCAGCATGCTTGAAAACTGGTGCCACTCCTTGGTTCCTTAGCTACTAGGATAAGATAGGTCATAGAGAAGAAGGCCAAGTGCAATTTTCCAAAATGCATCTCCTCTCTGCAATAGTATGAATATTTATGTTCCTCCAGAATTTACAGATTGAAATTTGCATTAGGTGGTGGTACTTGGGGGCTGGGCTTTGGGAAGATGGCAAGTTTACGAAGCCGAGTTCCTATGAACGAGATGAACACCCTTATAGCAGAACCCCACAAGCACTTGTTCGGTTCCCCCAGCATGCGCAGACACAGGTAAAAGGCACTGTCTGTGGCAAAGAGGTTCTTATTAGACACTGAATTTGTTAGAAACTTGATCTTGCAGTGAGCCTCGGAGACTATTAGGAATAAATTTTGCTGTCCACAAGTTACCCAGAATATGGTAATTTGTGGTAGCACTGTGGATCAACTAAGCCTAGTCAAGAGACTGAACGAAAAGCTCATTGCATCTTGGGGGAGATAGTAAAGATCAGTGTCATTCTTTGAGAAACAATGGGAGTAGACACCATAGAGCCTTCCACATACCCTCCTAATTCATTCATTACAGAAAGCAGTTCCAGGGCACTGGGACACAGAAATCTACCGAAGTTCTGTTACATGGCAAACAAGACTTTACGTATGTGATTAAGTAAGTGATATTCAATGGCTGATTACTCTGGATTTTACTAGAAGGCTTGACGTAATTGCAATTATCTATATAAAAGAATACAGAAAGAATCAGAGAGGGGGGAAGAAAATGTAGTGACAAAAGCATAGGTAATGTCTTGGGCTTGAAGATAGAGAAAGAAGGTATAAGCCAGAGAGTACAGGCCAGAGTTTGTAACAATAAGGAAATACATCCTCCACCCCGAACCGACATAGCAACCAGTTATCTCAAGGTTAGCACAGTCAGATTGATTTCAGATGTCTAATTTCCTGACCTATAAGAAGTTTATGCTGTTTTAAGCCAGTGTGTGGGGTAATCTATTACAGTAGCCACAGATAGTTTCCGTAGACTCTATACAATGCAAAGTCAGGCATCATTCATAATGTATTCACTATAAATCATGTTTTGCTATCTTTAAAATTTGTTTATTTTAGCTGACCGTGAAATACCTTGGTACATTTTTATGCTATTTTTGTTATACTTTTCTCTATATACTTTTCCTGGCTTTCATTGATCTGTAGTTTAATGACACTGGATATATTTCATCTAACATTTTTGAAAAGTTTTCTTGTTCTTTTCTTATGTTATAGATCTCTCTTTGCTTATATATTATGCTGTTTGATGCTCTCCTATAATTCATCATAATTCTACTCATTTTTTCAATAACATTCCCTCAGTTTGAACAATTTGGATTATTTTGACTTGTTAATTATCGATTGTCTAAACTGTTGTTGATAGGATCTTTTTATTTCAGTTATCACATGTTTTAGTCCTAGAGATTTCACTTTGCTATAGGTGCTACTTTACATTTCTGATATTCTCTAAATTTTCCTCAATGTTCTAGACTATCTTTTTCTGAAACTTCTTCAGTATATTTTTCATAGTTCTTTAAATTATTCATCTTGTAATTTCAATATTTTGGATATGTATAGGTCTGATTTTGCTAATTTTCTCTTACATGTAAGTCATTTTTTCATGTTTTGGTAGGTGTATACTGTTTTCTAGTCATGTTATAATTCATACATTGGAGGATTTGGTGTTCCTTTGTTTTTATTTGGGGAATGTTAGATGTAGCCCTAGCTGGCACTTAAAATACTGAAAGATCGTCCAGGTTCTGTGGATAATCTGGGTTAGGGAACTTATAAAACTTTACTTTAGACTTAAGCATTAATGTATAGACTTCTCAGCCTTTATTCTTAAATCTTGACTCTCATATTTCAAGAAAAGCTGATGGGTTTTCTCAAGACTTTGTCCCAATCCCTGCATAGCTATTGCTCGTTCTGTCCAACTCTTATGGTTTGTCCCTGTTGCTTTCATCTGACGTCTTTCAATTCATTATGTGCACACATAATGGTTCTGGAGTCCCAAAGGAATTAAATGAATTTAAATTCAGGTTTTCTGACTCCTCTTTTTCACTGGTTTATCTTTCCTGAATTTCCAGCCCTTGTAGTGGTCCCAAAATTGAATATCTTACTATATGTCTCAAGAAGACCAATTCTTTCCACTTGAGTTTGTATTTCACTTGAGCTGTCTGCACTGGGTTATGCCCTTGGAAGGAAAGTATGCTTAAGAAATAACAACAAATTTAAACAGGCTTTTAAAACCTATTCATCTAGGTGAAAACTTCCTCCTATCTCTCACTGGTGTGCAAGTTAACTTTGATGTAGTTTTCAACATGTCAGCCTCATTTCAGAGCCTGTTCCGTCAACCACACATTGATTTCCTTCACTTGGCTCGGGTTTCTCCCCTGTGTCTCCCACAGAAGACAGATACAAATGATTTTCAGTTTCTTGCATTATCCCCCTATAGGAACAATAAGAGAAAGATCTTCTTTCACTCTGTATTCTGCGTAACTTTTACTATCTAGTGTCCTAGAGTATTTACAATTATGTTGGAGAGATATGAGTGTGATCAAACCAAGTTTCTATGAAACCGAATTGCACTTTCATACAATAAAAATTTTACACAGTGATTCAGGTTTGTGAACGAGGTCAGAACAAACACTTAGAGGCTAGTATTTAATTACTGATTTTGTCCTGCTGGATTTCAGGACACAACTGCTAAAGATAATCTGCACTTTTAATAGGATAATAAATCATAATAGTGACAAGTCATTGTTGTAAATAAAACTAGAGGTCCAAGCTTTAGATGTGTACCTTAAATTTATACATAATAACATGGATAAAACTAACAAGAACAGAGTTTTTTGTGAATTCACAGTATTCCAAATAATTTGTTCATCTTAATCCTGTTATGAAAACTATGAGATAGTACTGTTTTTAATAACAAATGAATATTAATTACTACAGACTTGCTGTTATAAAACAACAAAATGAAAGGGTATATGAGTGCATTTTGTAGCCCATCCCTCAAACAAATATTTGTTGAGTGTACTGATTGCAGATTTTGAACCTACTTGATATCTTAGAAAATGAAACACTGATGTATAAATAAATACATTGCCACAGAGTCCTACCTCTCTGCAATTGTACATATCAATAAACCATACAGAAATACGGCAACGAATGTTCACAAAATGTTTGAATTTTAGAGAAAAACAGTTGGAATAGTCAGTGGCTGATTCTTGGAGAAAATTGTCCCAGATGAGATTATGCTCCAAGTGTATTCATTTTTCACCCAGGCCATGTCCCACATCAGGTGGCGCGTACCTTCATGCCCTTGACTTTGCTTCTGGATTCGGCAACTTTGATTGTCTCTGTCCAAAGGCTATTAGTAGAAGTCATCAAAGAAAGAAAGAAGGAAAAAGCATAAATACTCATATGTGTGGTTGGTCTTTGTGTTTCTGACTTTCCCCATGAAAAGAGCCTGCCTCGGTTAATTTCTACTGAAGGAGGACAGGAGACCAAACCCAAACCATCCTGCATTTTGGTATGACTCCAACCAGTGAAGTCTGAATCAGCCAAATTCCAGTGGACTGCAGAATGTGTAAGTCAGAAGTATGCATTATCATGTATCATTTGGCATGTTTTTTTTTGTAGCAAAACCTGAATGATGGTGTTACTAGTATATTAACATTCTGCATTGAAAACATGTTTAATCCAATACATTTATCATCCCACAAAAGTGTCAGTAGAAGACTTATGCTGATATTAATTCTACCCCATTGTTGCTTGACTACTAAAACAATTTTCCTAGTATATAAAATACTTTTCTTTGATTGTACTATGGTTGCTTTCTTCTCAAAGGAAGAAAATGGAAGATTCTTTCTCAGATATATGGTTGCGTTTCCACCTACAATGCACAGGGAATACAAAAGATATGAATAAAATACATAGGGATACATAGTTAATGAAACACATTTTGAATCAAATTTAGTTTATACACCAAGATGGCAGCAACTGGTTCTCACAAGAGCCGATCACTACTTATGTCTTCAAGGTGTCACCTCTGCCTAATAGGCGATACTTAAAGAGTCATAAAAAAGAGAAAGAAAACAGAAACATTTTGCTAATACAACTTACGTTTTTGGTGTGAACCGTGTTACTTCAAAATTCTTCATTCTGACAGATTTTTTATTTTTCAAAAGGCAAAGAAAAGTGCCAAAGGAGATCATAAATGAATTTCCCTCCCTTCAACTTTTTATCCCTGACCTTTATCAAAGTCCACTTTCTTCTCCTTTGGGGAAGGAAAATGATTCATATTATCTCCCTCTACCAGGGGAAAAAAATCTGTGGAAAGAACAAATAAAAGAACCTTTCATCAGGTCATAAAACAGTAATTAATGGCACTATTAACTAAACTATACAAACCTGGGGGAAAGTGGGAAAAAATAAATCTCCTTGAGAAGTATTCCCAAAGGATTTATATTAATCAAAACATGTGTGATTCAGAGAAAGAAAAAATGGGAGCCAGAGGAAAGGCAGGTCATGGGGAGGTCTGGAGGGCAATGCTCAAACTGATTTACGGAAATTGAATTTCCACGACAAGTTCCTTTCAGGAGGCACCCAATTAATCAGGTCACGTGAATATGTTGTGAATTAATACGAAAATGTCGCTAGCTCTGAGCAGTGATATATTTATTTATTTTTGCATGCAGAAGAGATTTATTTCTAGGTAGAATAACAGGAAGAGCTTTGAACTGAATGAGTTACACAGTAGCTTTGGAGATCATTACCTATTTTTATTATCCGTAGTCATAGGACAAAGTTCTAATTTCTGACCCCAGGTATGGGCAGTTTGATCACAGAAGCACTTCTTGATTTGACCGTGTTCTCAGATATACCCTAAACATCTGAGTAAGGACTAGTGAGCATTAAATTTGCTCAGCAAGTACTTGTTAAAGAGAGACTGCTTAGTTTCTACTAAAGCTTACGATCTGATCTGTTGTTATGAATGATCCTTGTAGCGATGAATGGAATAGAATCTCAAGAAACAATGCAGTAGGATGATGTAGAGTAAAACTGCAGGAATAAAGCCAAGTACAGTCCAGCAGGGTCCAGTCAAGGATCCAGTGATGGAATAAAAGAGAGACAGCCTTGTTATTTCTCTTGAGTTTCTTCCTATCACTCAGCTTCCTTTTAATCCAAATAAAATACAAGGAGTATCTCTCTGGGGATGCTCTCTCTGATCCTCTCTGGGGATCAAACATGGGACCTTGTCCTCTCCAGGCAGGTGCTGTACCACTGAGCTCTGTCCCAGCCTAGGATTATCTCCTAATTCAACCATTATTACTTTTCAGAATTTGCCTCCCCTCTCCCTCACACCAGACTGTGAGAGCAGGCAGCTGATTTGACCTGGGGGTGGGATGGAGCACAGAAATGGAGATGGGAAAGGAGGTAGAAACCAGGGGGCAGCTACTGTCCACTGACAACCTGGCACCCCTGAGAGTGGGAGGCTCAAACTCACTGGGTAATAACAGTGCTGTCAAGATGACTTTTGCCTAACTTTGAACATTTTATATCTATTTGATTTCTCTTCTTAAAATATCATCAACCACTTGTTCAATATCAGACTTTAAGCAGGCTTCAATTGAATAATAGTATTGTTATAGTGTGATGGTGCCAATATAGAGATATGCCAATATAGAGATGTGCCAATTTCAACGTAAACCCAGGCTTACTAAGAAATCCCCATAAACACATTAAAAGCCAAAGGTTAAATCTCTTTATAAATTAAAACCCAAAGATTTAAAAATACAAAATAATTAAAAGATCCCCTATTAAATGTTTTAGCCATTTCAACTGTACATACCAAGAAAGCAAAGTGCTTCCCAGTGTCTGTTTTGTTTAGATTCAGCCAGGGTTGAAGTTCCTGATGCTTTGTTGGCTCTTCTCCAAGTGGCTATGTTTCCTTTCTATCATAGCATAAGAACTTGTATCAATTCAATGTCCAGTTTTACTTTTAAAGTCAAATGAGATTACAGTATATGCAAAATTATTGTAGTGCTGAAGCACTGATAACAAAATTTAGCAATAACATGGTCTCTAGTCCCTAGGGCAAAATTATACTTCAAGACCCTTCTACCTGGTGTTGCCAAATGCTTTTTCAAAGAGTCAGTAAAGTTTGTTGGAAAGAGACTAGTGTGAGATTGTTTTTATCCTGTTTCACTCTTGCAAGGATGTCAGTCAATCTGCTACTAGTTTCTAAGATTTATAAATGGCCGCCTTTCCTTTAAAGCAGTCTCCAGAGATACATGAGTAAGAAGTTAATTTAAATGGAATGCATCTACAGTATATAAGGAAAAGAAACAGGCTCAGAGGAGCCATTGGAAAACCATGACCCTGAGGAGAAATTTGTCTGTCTTTGTACATAAAGTTTTATGAGGACATGATCACTTCATTAATTTCCATGTCATAGATGGTTGCTTTCTCAGGTATAAAACAAAAGTGGAGTATTTCACATAGATATTCTTGTTGTATTAAGTATGAAATATTTACCATTCAGCATTCACAGAAAAAAAAAATGTGCTGAAGTTTGATGGCACTAAATCCTTGCTAAGTTAAGAAACCTGCAATGTTAGAGGCCCAGATTATTGCACCAGAAGCCCAAATTCTGTATACGCAGTCCCTATCAAGATTATTGAAAATCACCATGTTTTTATTGCCTTTTGGGAACCTTATATTTCTTCAATTACATTTTTCATTGCCCATCAAATCTGGCTACTGCCACAACCTCCAGAAATTCTGTTGAGAAATCTTGCACCATGAGGTAACAGTTAGTAACTCTAACTGTGGAAGACCTAGGCCAGTGGGTCCTCATTGCCAGTGGGTTTCAGCTGGTGAAGCTGGTTCAACAGACTCCTATCAATAGACTCCTAGACTGATGCTGCTAATTGTGGCCTGAGGTACCTTTCAAATGTTTTCCTGGATGCTCACTACTCTGTTTTAGGCACATTTTAAGTCTTGAGGATGTCTCTTCCCGTTACATTGTTGATTTCTTCTTTCATCAGTGACAAGGAGCAACTTCCTCGGCTATTCACTCTTTTTAGTATGAACATCAGGGGTTTTGTTATGATTCTTTCATTTTATTGCACATTTTCACCTTTCCTTCCTAGAGGTAGGCCTAGCACTATTTGTCAGACCAAAATCTCCTTATTCCTTTTATCTCTCCATCATTTGCTACGCTGGCATTTTTGTTTTTAACATATTACTAATTTAGAGAGTTCTGAGGCTACCATAGGTACCCATCCTTCAAATGGATCTAGTCTACCATTTTGAGTTAATGCCACTCAGGAGAAATTGCTTCCATTAGATAAACATCTAATGAAGCTTAAGACAATTTAGTATATGCAGTGTGGCTTTCCATTACTATTCTTCATCTGTACTTTCTGTACTGATGTTATAAATTTCCTTAACCCCAGGAGACAGACTGTGTCTATATTCCCATCTATAATACAGGAGAATCAGCTTGAGGTTCACCCCATAATTCTATGAGGATTTCCAGTTCTAATCCTAAATTAGTTCATATTCACTCTCCACCTGCCCTTAAATGAGAAATGGGATCAAGTCAGCCAACTTAGTGCTACATACCAAACTTTGGTGTTAATAACTTAAAGTGAGATCCCCATGAGTGCTCTCTGGCATAAACACATGTAAGCTTCCTTTATCTTCTGAGGCCCTACTGCAACCATGGCATTAACATAAGTTCCTGAAGCGTTCAAGGTCACTAACAATGTGTATTCTAAATTTCCAAAGCAAGATTAATTTTATTTTAACTAAAATTCTCTTTCAGATGGAGTGATACACTGTTTTAAATTAGAATATTTTTCTGACTAAAGGGGAGCACTTCTACCTTTTATGTAGGAACACTGGTGTCATGGCTTGTGTCCAGATGCACACTCAAAGCCTCATGTGGTCATAGGTGGAACTTTCTAGTGATGCCTGCATCTAGTGTGATGCTAGCATCAAGGGTATGTGATTACTGAATTAGTCCACTGATTAGTTTGGGATAGTTCTGATAATGGACAATGGGAAGAGGCCCCCTGGATGTGAGCACTGCCACTGTAAGGCCATGTAGACTGGAAAGAAAATAAACAGAAAGAAGGCTGCTAGGGGCACTTGTTACTTGTTACTAACCGCCTTCTGCCTGCCATGAACTGTTTCTCCTCTGCCATGACCCTCTGCCATGGAGCCAGCCAAATATGAACTGAAACCTCAATAAACTTATCCACAATAAACCTTTCCTCCTTTATCTTTGAGTGTTTAGTATTTTGGTTCAGTAATGAGAAAACTAAGGAACCAGGTATAAAACAATGTTGACTTGGAATAGCAAAATATCTGCTTACATAGTATACCAAGGATGCTTTTCATGAGGTCTAGGACCCTGATGAACTCTAATTTCACTGAGCCCTTTATGATATTATATAAACCTTGGTTGTATAGGATTGCATTGATTGCAAGATCCGGATGCCTAGCAGCCTATACAAAAATAACTTCTTTGTGACCACCAGAATAAGAACAAAATATGTAAGGAAAGTGGGTCAGACTCTAATTGAAGAAGCTGTTTCATGTGAGACTTGATGGATAAGAAGAGTTAGATAGGTGACTGGGCTTGGCCCTTTTGACATAATACATTTACCCATTCTTTCAAGATAAAGCTTATGAGAAAGGAATGAGCACTGAGGTTCAGTAGTTAAGACATCAGTCAAGTCCAGGGACATAACTCTGGAGGGACAGGTACAACCATGGAGTGACTTCTGAGCATAAAGACTGTATGGTCTGATCATGAAATATTTTGCTGGCTATAATATGAAAAATAAGATGTTATGGGCAAGACAGAGGCAGAGAAGGTGGTTGGAAAATTACTACAGGGACAAGCCATTGTAACTACTATATGGTTGAAATAGAAGCTTGAACTTACACAGTAGCAGGAGACAGAAAACATGCAAACCCCAGTTACTTCATAGGAAAGGATGGACATTAATGGTAAGATTATACAGTAAAGATAAAAAATTTTGTTAGATTTCTAAATTAGTTTCCCCCTACCTAGAAGAAATTGCATTGCAAACATTGCACTTGGGCAAGGGCTCTAAGTGGGAGAATGGGAGAGAAATTACAGAAAGAGGAAGATGAGCTAAATATAAAGGCAGTGTTTCTTAAATGTCATGATTTTATCTCAACTTCAACTATGAGCCTGGTGTGATGTTGCTTGCCTATAATCCTGGCACTGTGCTACGGTCAAGCAGTTACTTCACAAATTCGACCTCAGCCAGGGTAACTTAGTGACCAGGCAAAAACTATTCTGACAATAAAAATTTGAAAAGTGCTGAGGATGTAGGTCAGTGCAGTGGTCCTGGCTTTCATTCTTTGTATTGCCAAAAATAAATGAATAGGCAGATAAATATTTCAACTGTGCATATTTTATTATTTTATTAAATATTTCAATTGTTCAGTATATACTACTGTGTTCACTCTTTCTGAATGTCTTTTTTGAATTATTTTATGGAAACTGATCTGCATAATTTTGTGGGCTGATAGAGTGCTTAAGAAAGCAAAACAGAACACAATAAGACAAAGCTCCTGGATTTGATTTCTACTTCACTTTGCATGTTAACTTAATCTGACCGTTTTAGTGATTTGGGGCTACAATAATCAAACACAGACTAGGCAGTTTATAAGCAACACAAATTTATTTTTCCCAGTTCCAAAGGCTGAAAAGTCTAAGAGCATAACCCTTGCAGATTGGTCTGTGATATTTGTCTGCTTTCCGGTTTACTGATGATGCCTTTTGCATGTGTCTTCATGTGATAGATGAGGTAAGAGAGCTCTCTGGGATTTCCTTTGTAAGGACAGTAATTTCATTTATAAGATCTGTCTTCAGAACTTAATCGCCTTGTAGTGAATGCTTATAATTTCATATTGTTTCGGCATCTGATTTGAATATATGCTGGACTTGCCCATACGAGGAACAGAGTGCTCTGCAGAATTTCTAGTTATAGATCTCTTCCCAGTACCTGTGTGTGCCTGATAGACACCTACCTTACATATCCACCTCCTAGTAACCTATATCCCCGCCTCCCTATAGGACAGCAAGGTACAGCCAACTTGACTGGCCCTGCTGACCCTCAGGCCCCTGACTGCTGTGCAGGTATGCCACTGTGACCCCTCTTGGCTACAGTGTAAACTACTGCAGGTTCATCTGCTTGCTTTAAAATTACCAGTTAAATCTCCCCATAGAAAACCTGTTTTAATTACACCCTGGGCCAATGAAAGCACCGGATTCAATTCCCTGTCTCTGTCTCTCAGTCTGATCTTCCTGTGTGTGACGTTTAGGTTTCCTGTGTATCCCTAGGATCCATCAGTTCTAAAATCTCAAACTTTCATGTTGCGATCTTATCATCGTTGCTATGTTTGCAGTCGAGACTCTGCAGTGAGATCATCTAGGAAGTATCTCGTTCTCTCACCTAGCACATGTCCAGGTGAATTCTTGTTGGTACTCATTGGTCCAGGCTTCTGGTGGGTGCTGGGGGCAGTAGATACTAAGCTGGGAGATACATAAATTCAAAAAGTTTGATTTAAAACCCAGTAGTTCCCAAAGGCTCCAAGTGGAACTACTGCAAAATTGGGAGAGGTAAGACATCAGCATATGAATTAGAAAGAAACATACATTTAGTTCTAAACACTACCTAATCTCGACTTACCTTATCTTTAAAAGACTTCTTGCTGTGTATGTTTATGGCACATTATAATTGTATTCCTCTTGGAAAATTGGTACACATGCATGTCACATCTGAGCCATTTCTGCCTCCACATCTACTGGTGCTCTGCTCTCCCTAGATGTCTTTCCCATCACTGCGAAGTCTGCATCTCTGTTTCATGTCTTTGATTCTCCTCTGAAACCATTTAGACTTGGGGTTCTTCATATAAGAAGCCATCTGATTTTTAATCTTCCATGTCAGGTTCATTTCACTCAGTGTTATGACCTCAAGATGCACTAATTTGTCCTACAAATAATGCAAATATACCCATTTTATGGCTGAGAAGTAGAGAGACATATAGGTAGATAGATGATATATGTACATATATTTCTATATATCATATCTGCTTTATTCATCTGCTGATGAGAATACATCCTTCTTTTAAAATCCAGGTATCATGAATTGTGTCACTGTAAACACGGATAGGCATGTATCATTGTAATATGATGTCTTAATCTTTTGGGAACATATTCAGAAGTATAACCAGGTCAAAAGAAATTTCTAGTCTTTTTAGAAATCTGTGTAGTGATTTTGATAATGATTGTGCTTGAATTGCCCCTTTCAAAGCATGGCATGTTAATGCCTTTGTCCAAGGTAGTGTCAAGAGGTTAAAGTAAAGACAATATGTTGTATGTTCACCTTTATGTTTTATTTCCATGTGATGATTGTTGTAGAGTGTTTATGCATCCACTTTCAAACATATAAAACCAGGAGACTTGCTCTTGAAAATAAAGAATATTTTCTGAGCATTTAAAGTCATATAAGCCAAGGTAAAGGACATATCTTTTATTCGGAATAAATATTACTACACTTTACTTCCTTTTATAAGTAACCAGAAAATTGAAAACATATAGTAAACAGCTATTTTTAGGCAATAGAAACAAGCAACTGCTAGATTTTTTTACTCCTGAGAGAAAAGCAACACATAAGATTAATTACTCTGGCTTTCTACCTGGAGGTGCCCTCTAGAATGAGGTATAGATCACCAGAGGTCTCAATCGGTGGAAAAATGAAAGACAGGAATTTAGAAAGGCTGAAGTAGGTATAAACTGCAAGAAACAGTGCTGTAAGAGTGTGTTCCCCACACACATGGTCTCTAAAAATGTGCAGTTATCACCTTAACTATGTTACTGAGCAAAAAGCTGCACATGTATAGAATGTTATTTGAAAATACCAGACAAAAGTTATCAGAAAGCAAAGGTGAAAATTTCCAAGCGGTGTTCCTATGAGCCAGACTTCAGTGGTCTCTTGAATAACTGCAGTGTGCTGTGGGAGAAGGACCACATCTTAATGGTCCTTGGGTAACAGTTACTTACCTTCCATGGCAAAGCTTAAAAATGAGACCACAAAAGTTAAACCATTATTGATGCGATGGCTTAAATTGCACCAATAATTTAGCCTAGGGAGGCCAGTTCTTTTCTTCAAAAGATAAACTGTAGATATTCTGAACCATCACTTGTGATGCCCCACCCCCAATCAGAAATTATGAAACATGCAAGGAAACAAAGATGGGACTTGGTAGTGGAAAGTAAAATCCCACTTACACATGTGACAGATTATGGAACTAGCAGGCAAGAGTTTTAAATCAGACATCACAAACACAGTATTGAAACATACACATACTGAGATAGGAAATAAAAGTTATAAAGATGAAGCAAATGGAAAGCATAGATATGATAATTAAGATTTTAGAATGAAAGAAGAAATGGCTGGATGAGTGTGAGTATCAGCTGTTGTGAATGGAAAGGTTATCAATGGTCTTGAAAGGCCCCTCAGTGATGACTTTCAAAATCTGGAGCAAAAGGAAAAATAAAAATAAATAATGAAGATTCAGTGACATTTGGAATAACATTAAGTGATCCAATGTGTAATCAAAATTTCAGAGAAAAAGATACTTGAAGAAACAATGGTCTTTTTATATATATTTAATTCAAACTGTAAACCACAGGTCCAAAAATTTGAGTTGATCATAAAATGAATCCCAAATATAGTATGCTTTTAGAACATGGCACTGAGGGATATTATGATTAAGTCTTTGAGCCCTGCTGATAAAAAGACAATCTTCAGAGCATCCAGAATAAAAAACAACATTGAAAAACAAAGATGAGGGGGAGGTTGGCTGGCCTGATGTTGAATTTTAAATGTCTGTTTGCAGGGTTTGGTTGAATGACATTAACATCGAAACTGGTAACCCTGGAGTTAAGCAGAGTGCCCTTCATCAAGTCAGTGGAAGACCCAATAGAATCAAAACAAAAGCCACATGGGAGGGGAAGAGCTCTGCAGTCCAGGGCCTCAGGCTTCGTTGCGAGCCTCCCTAATCATGTGAGCTACTTCCAAAAACTCTCTCCCTCTCTTTTTCTCCTTCACCTTCTCCTTCTCCTCCTCTTCTTCCTCCTCCTCCTCCTTCTTCTCTCCTTTCTTCCCTCTTTTATCAAAATTGGATCTCATGATGGTCAAAGAATAATTTTAAACTCAAGTCTTTCTCCAAGTGGGCACAGCTCCACGCAGAGATTCAGTGTTTAAAGGAGACATGACTGGATACATTGAGTATTACAGAAAGTATTATTAATGAGCTATGACAATTTCACCACATGAAGTTAAAAGCTTCAATTTTCTAAAACACAACAGTTATCAAATTTCACAATATAGTGCTCACTGTTAGTACATATACTCAAATTTACAATATATTTTAGAAGTATAATAGCTCTGTACCTATTATAGAATTTAAACTCATAAATGAAAACAATTCCAAAGCTTATAAAAAACAGATGTAGATGGTGTTAGTACTGAATTACATGAAAGATTTGCAGAAGAAATATTAATATTTTACATTTTTGAAAAAGAAAAAATATTATTTCCAAATAATTTAATGAGGGGAGCATTATTCTCACACCAAATCTAAGACAATACTACAAGAAAAGAATGCTTCAATTGATCATCTCAAAAAGCATACAGGCACAGTTTCTGACCAAAATCTGATCAATTTTTATCTACAAATTTATTAAAAACATAAAATAACAGGGTGAAATGGGAATTTTGCCAAGCATATAAAGTATTTTATAGCATTCAAAACTGGTCCAATATACTGTACACCTTTAAAAAATTGAAAGAAAATATTTGAGATGATTTTAACAGATATAGCATTGTATTAAGGTAAGTTCAATCTATATCTATTAAAATTACTTGGCCATGCAGAAATAAAATAAAACTTTCTGAAACTGGTTAAAAGATTCTCTCAAAACTATATAGCTAATATCATACTTAATGGTGAGAGACTGAATACAGTCTCCTAAAGGTCACAGACAACACAAAACATCCCATCTTCATTTTTCTAAATGCCCATTGGACTGAAAATGCTCACTTGTGTGATAAGTTAATCCTTACTATTAATAACAACGTGCACCTGATTAGAAAGAACTGCAACTGTCTTTAGGAGTTTGTGTTTGTTTCACAGATGGCATGATTGTATATGCAGGAAATCCCATGGAGGTTATTTTAAAATCTATTAAAATATTAATTGAATTATCATGGTTGCAGGATAAAAATGATCATAGCATCAATTCTATTTCTCTACATTACTAAAACAATCAGAATTTGAAGTTATCATTTACCTTAGTACTGTTTTAAAAATTATTTATGAATATATTTAACAATCTGTAATTAAAATATTGGTGACTGGGACAATTTTTAAAATTCAAGTAAAAGGAAGTATTTACTGCGTTTATGACTCAGAACAGTCAATATTTTAAAATGTCATTTCTCCTAAATTGATCTATGGTTTCAATGAACACTTAATCAACGTTCTAGTAGCAATGTTGGAGTAATTAAGAAACTTATTCCAAAGTTCATGATACAATGCAAAAAATTAAAACAGCTAAAACAATTGTGAAACAAAATAGACAAAGGGGTGGAGGATGCGCCACCTGGTTTTGAGGCTTATAAATCAACATTCACCAAGGCAACGTGGTATCGCTGATAAAGCAACAGAACAGAATCGGTAATGTGAGAAGTAGGCCCACAAATAAAAATACAAAGCCAGGTCTGGGGCTATAGCTCTGCGGATTAAGTGCCTGCCTGGCAAGTGCAAGGTCCTGAGTTCAATCCCCAGTACTGAAAAAAAAAAAAGATACAAAGCCAGCTGTGTTCTGACTCATTGAAAAAGGATGATATGAAGATGGAAAAAGAAGAGTCTTTTCAATAGTTAGTACTAGACATTGGAATGTACCTAAGAGGGGCTGGGGATATAGCTCAGTGGAATAAGCGCCTGCCTAGCAGGCGCAGGGTCCTGAGTTCAATCCCCAGTACTGCCAAAAAAAAAAAAAAAAAGAACAGGAATGTACCTAAGAAAAGCAAGCAAACAAAAAGAAATCACATAATAACGTTAAGGCTGGTGAAATAGAAAGGCAGATGTGCTAGAGCAAAGGCAAAACATAAAGCTACAAAACTCATGGAAACAATAAAGCAGCAGTATATCTTGTCTCAGAATAGGTAAAGTGTTATTTAGAAAAAAATCAAAACAAAATTCACATTAAAAATTGCAAATTAGGTTTCCCAAAGTAAGGTTCATATTTCCAAAAGACGTTGTCAGAAGTATGTAAAGACGAGCCAGAAATATGTAAAGACAAGCCACAGTTTGATACAAATGATTTGCACATTCTCCCATATTTAAAATTTGAATTCAGAAGAGCAAAATACATTTCAAAGTTCAGTAATAAGGAAAAGAACAATATAATTAATGAGGTGGAAACTTTTGCTATGTATTTGCTTATCAAAGAAATATACATGTAGAAAACAGGCACATGAATGAATATGCAACATCACTACTTAATAAGGAACGTGAAAGAATATATAATGAGATAGTAGCATATTAATTTGTCTGAAATTAAGAGGACTGGTCATAATGATCACAAAGATATGAAAAAATAAAAAATCACCAATTGCTTCCAGACAGTTAAAATGACACAACTATTTTTGAAAACCGTGGCCATTTCATTAAAATTTAAATGCACAACTACAACCTGATCCAAATATTACTATTCTACATATTTCAAGATCAAGATATTTGCCCAAAGCAAAAACTTGTACATGGACATTAGCAGGAACTTTGTTTTCAGTGGTCCCAAATTGTGAATGAAGGAGCAAATAGTAAAATGTCTATTAAATAAAAATAAGAAACTCTTATTGCATAGTAGTATGAGTGAATATCAAAATATTTTTGTTGAGTAAAAAATACACATAAAAGTTTGTATGATGTTTTATACTATTTAGATAGAATTTTATAGAATGTAAATCAGTCTATAACAATGGAAGCCAGTTGCCCGATGGTTGGGGAAGGGGAATAACACTAGGCAGGACAAATAGTAAAACGCCACAAGAGAGCAAAGGAAAGGATTTGCCTGTTACAGATTTGTTCATTTTTTAATGTATGCAGTGATTTCACTGGTGTTTAATTTGTACCAAAACATCAAATTTCAGATATGTGATTTTTATGTTGGTTAATTAATTGTTAATACACATCAAAATTAAGAAGACAAAATCACCACAAAAACTGATCATTAGTATTCAATAAACATAAAGCTTCTATTTTGCAAGTGACTATGAAAAAAATGAAGTCTATGTATCCATCAAAGAGCTTAATATTTCTTGTATGTAAAAACTCAGAGGATTAATAAAAAATTAACCTAAGTTTTGAAGGGAGCAAATGACTTGGTCAGAAACTTGACAAAAAGGGTGATGTGAGGACTACAAACATAACAGGATATTCAACATCCTTATCATCAGGAAAATGAAAGTTTAAACCATAATGCAACACAATAAATTTAAAATGGCTACAGTGCTAAACAAAATTTTGAATAATCCCATGTGTTGATCAGCATGTAGAACATTTTTAATGCTCATGTTGCTGATGAGAATGGAAAAAGGTAGAACAACTTTAGACAAAAGTATATGGAAATGTCTTATACAGCTAAACGTAGATGTTTGAGAAAATCCAGATATTCATGTTTTTTATATTACCCAAACAACACAAATAAGTGACCATACCAAGGCATGTGCATGCGTACAGCACTGTACACATAGTCGGAAAACAACATAAATGAACTTCAAACTTTGAATGTGACAGATGTGTAGCAGGAAAACAACAAAGAACATTCAGTGAAATAAAAAAAAAAAATAGGGGAATTTGTACAACTGTATGCTGAGAAGCAACCAGCTAAAAGCTACTTCATTTATATTAAATTTTGGAACAGATAGCAATAATTTCTATTGAGAAAAAACAGTTTAATAGTTACCTAGGACCTGCTTTGGGTTGAGAAATGACTACAAAGAGGCAAAAGGAAACCACTTCAGGTTGTGTTCGATATCTTATTCTAATGGGTATTTCATGGATACTTTTTTTTTTTTTTTTTTGCGGTACTGGGGGTTGAGTTTACCAGACAGATGTTTATTCCACTAAGCTATATCCCCAGCCCTAAATGCATGTTTTTGAGAACACTCCTAGACCTATGTACTTATAATGGTTAAATATTATAGAAATTTTCTTTAGTTAAATTGGTTTGAAATAAATATAACAGCTTGTTAAGGCTGCCATGTCAAAATATCAGGACACGGGGCCTTTAAAACATAAGTCCAATTTTCTGTGGCTCTGGAGGCAAGCCCATCAATAAGCCCACAGTAATTTAGGTTTCTCAGAGGAGCGTCTCTGTGGCTTACAAGAGACTGCCTTCTTTCTGTGTCCCCGCCTGGTCTTCCGCGTGTGGACTTAGCTGGTCCTTCCGCCTCTGCTAATGACAATGCTAGACATAGTGGCTAGGGCTCCCTCATTCTAACTTCGTCCCTTGAAAGATCTCATCTCCAAACACAGCTATTTTTGAGGTACGGAGAGTTAGGACTTCAGCACCCCCATGTGGAGAACACAACTGGGGATACAACATTCTTCCCTTTGTTCTCTCCAAATCCCCGTGTTCACATGCAAATGCATTCAATCCCATATGAAAGCTGAAAAACTAACCGACTGCAGCAATCTTAAATTCAAAACTTTCCACGTGGTATACTTTAGAGCCAGTGTGGGTGAAACTCCAGGTACCATGAGGCAAAACCGAGGCACAGTTCTCCAAATTAGAGGCTATGAAACCAGATCAGTTATCTACTTTCAAAATTTAAAAATGGCACTGACATTTGAACAACCATTCCTGCTCCAAAAGGAAAAAAATATCAGAAGGAAATCGGTCACGGGTCCCAAGTAAGTCTGAAACCAGTAGGTAAATTCATTCAAATTTAAGGCTTGAAAAGAGTCCTTTTCTTACTACTCTGCTGCTTGGGCACAGGTGGAGAGCAGCATCACAACTGTGGAAATACTGTCCAGTATGCCTGCACTGGCAAGTCTGTCTCAGTGACCCTGGGCAAAACCCTGTTCCAGCATCCTTGATGTCAGCACCATAGCCTGGCAAAACTAAAGCGTCTGACCCTTTTGCTCAAGTAAAAACAACTCCACTCTTTCTCCTTTATTTTCTCTTTACTTTAATTAACAACCTTTTTTGTTAATTTATGAGGTTCAATGAAATGGTTTGATCTTTGCACGCACTGTAGAAACTCTCCATAGAACTAATTAACATATCCATTGCCTCAGCTACTTAGTTTTATTTGTAGAGAAAAGGTTAAAAATCTATTGTAGGAATTTTGAGATTATGTAATATCATTAGCCATTATTAGATTTACAAATCTATTAATAGCAGTTAAATCTATTAAGCTACAGTTTAATGTATTGCTAAAACTTCTTCCTCCAGTGTTACTGGAAGTGTGTATCCTTTGATCAACATTTCTCCAACCCTAATCATCCTTCTTATTCCCCAGCCTCAGCCTCCAGTGAACACTGATTTTTTTCCCTCTGTTTCTTTGTAGTCAAAATTATTATATACCAGGTATCAATGAGATGATGCAGTATTTGTTAGCATCATTTCTTGACTAAGGTACGAAAACAAACCAGTAAGATGTGATTGTGTCAAAGTAAGAAGCTTTTGTGAAACAGAGCAGAAAATTACCACAGTGAAAACATTACTGAAGAATTGGGAAAAATATGACCCTTATACATCTGATAACATTTTAATATTGACAAAAAAATTCGCCTCAATAGCAGTAAAAAGGATGAGCCAGTAAAAAAACAAAAAAAACACAAAGGAGCTGAGCAGCTATTACTCAAAAAAGGGGATATGAATGGTCAGATACTTAAAAAATATTCTCAATCTCTCTGTTCAAGGAAATACAAATTAAAACCATACTGAGGCAGAACATCAAACCTGTTAGAAGGGTTTTGTCAAAAAGATGAAGGGTAGAATTGGAGAGCACGTGGAGAAGCACTCGCAGACTGTTCGGGGGATTTAAATTAGTACAGCCATGTTGCAAAGTAGGGTGCAGATTCTTCAAGATACTAAAAATAAATGTACCATATCTTTTGTCTGTTTCTTAAGGACAATGCATGCTTGCATCTGGATGGCTGCAGCTAAATGTCTTACCTGCAGCATCCCTGGGGTCTCTGCCACCTTACTTAATGTTTTTCCCTCCCCATTACTTCACGCTGGTGGTGTCTGCTGCCACAGCTCTGGGTCTCTCTTTGACTTCTGCGGGGTGCCTGATGGGGTTGCAGAGCAGTCCCTGTAGTCACTTCCTCGAGGAATTGTCTGGACGCATCCGTGATGTGCCGTCCCGGACACGTCTAAATGTGCCTCTCTAAATCCTTACATTTTAGTTCCATGCGACTTAAAGACTTTTCCCTTCAATTTATAGAACTATTTCTGCATAAGCAGCAGTGAGGAATAAGGTCATGCCTTCAACTGTTTTCTTGGAAATCTCTTCAGTTAAATACTGAAGTTTGACACATTTGGGTCTTCTCACAAGTGGAGCACAGGATTCTTTGACACTTTGTACGAAGGATTATTTTCCCTTTCCTTTCCGATACTGTGTTCATTATTTCTATGTGCACCTTCGCCAGAGTCACTTTTTATAACCATATTCCTAGCAACAATTTCTTCAAATTTTTCTAAAATCCATTCAAAAATTTTCAAGCCTGTATTGTTTCCCCAGCTCTAAAACTACTTTAACATCTCTAAGCAGCTTTAACAACTGATAACCAAGAGAAATAAAACAAAACAGCTCGGTGGATAAATAGGTAAATGATAGATAGATAGATGATAGATACAGATAGATATGTAGGTAGGTAGACAGATCGATAGACAGACAGACAGACAGACAGACAGATGGACCAATACCTATCTGAAGAATTCAGTTCAAATGACTATTTGGATTTGACAAGTTCAAATTTTGGTGAGTAACTTACATTTTCAGTAAACTCCTCTCAACTGATTTCTAACTAACAATAGTAGCACTTACCTTGCAATATTATTTAAAAGGAAAATGGATGGCTATCTGTGATTACATCATCACAACTTCTGACGTAATAATGATTAACTTGACTTCTCCTTTCGGTCTTTCACACACACATGGATCCTTTGAGTGACTCCCTTTTTCCTTTCTGTTTTCACCTTATACCTTTTCATTCTCAGAAGGAACTCAGTCTATTTTCTCATAGATCATGTGGTTAATCAACTCAGAATTTGAAAGGCAAAATCTCAAGGACTGTCAACATGCTTACATAGCAGATGAGAAGTTTGCATTCTTGTATACATTAAAGCCAGCCAATGGGCTAATATGATAAGCATTGGGATTTCTTCTGAAGAGAGATTTTTTTTCCAAAAACATGATAAACACAAGCATATCTCAGTTGTAAGAGCTAAATCCAGGTGGATTTAGGACAGAGGTCGCTACCTGCTATTGCTTGGATGGATGAGGTTTGAGTACATCCCTTCAGGGTTAGTGTGCTGTGAACGTGGTCCCAGTATGTTGCTGGCAAGGTGTGAAATCTCCATGAGGGGAGATGAATGGAAGGTAACCAGGTCACGGGAGTGCCATCCTGAGAAGTGGCTAGTACTGAGATAATTCTCACAAAAATGGATCATTATATAGAGAAGGTATCCCATGTGTCACGTTCTTTCTGCTTCTTTATCACATTATGATACTACAAAGGGACCCACATCAGAATACTGGCATCATGCTCTTCTACTTCCAAAATTATGAATTAAAGAAACTTTTCTCTACAAAGTATTCAGACTCAAATATATTTAATAGCAACACAAAATGAATGAAGACACTCTCCATGGAGAGTTTGCAAGCCTCCCACCCAACCAAAAAATGATAAGTACCCAATAAATATGCATGAAATATATTTTTGAAGAGCCACCTTTTATTCCACTTCACTTATATATCACCATCTTCCATGTAACTCTTAGCACTGTAATTTGGTACTGACTTAATTGAAAGAAATTATTATGTCAGAAAAAATTCTTTCTTCAAAGAGTTTATAATTGCAGTGAAAGGACAAAGACAAACCATGCTTATTTTAAGAGTATAGATAAAGTTTAAAAGGCTTTATATGGTTAGCTGACAAAATTAATGCTATAGTCTAAAACTCAAGGATGTGCAGGAAACAGAGTTAACATAGATGGGCTGTAGAATTCTTTTGGTAGTTTTTGTAGATTTTATAGATATAGTGTTACATTTTACAGTGCAGAGGACATATGTATGATCACAAAAATATGATGACAATCAATTGATGTATTTTAATGGAAATATTCTTCATACCAAAAAGATTTAAATAAAATATGCCTCTCTATTTAGAATAACTCCTTGATTTAATTGTCCTTTCATTAAACCTGCAATTCATTCTCTAATATTACTCATCTTCGAGATACAGTGGTCTTTGGGGTTGCAAGATGTAATGTTTGGAATGGCTTAATGTTGCCCCAGTGGCTTATAAAAATTAAGATTTTTTTCATTACATTCCACACCTTTTGCATGCTGGCCCTGCTGCAGAGATGGGATTATTCTGTTCTGTGCACTCAGGGGGTGGCTGATTCATGCTCTATCATGGTGTAACTCTGTCCGTGGGAATGTAGGAATATCTAGGTCTGCATGACAGAGGAAGAATCAGCTGTTTGATTAGGCAGGAGGCCTTTATGTGCTGTTCAGAAGAGTGCATGTTTTGATTACCGCTCACACACCACTGACATTTAATTGTATGATCCTGTCTAACTGCAGAAAGGGCAGATGTGGGAAACTTATAGGGTGTGTACCTGGGATTACATCTATTCCTAAAACTACTCTGCTGGTCTTACACTCCTTTACTCCCTCCTTGCCTCATACAGAGAGGAGACATACCCTTTCCTAAGGAAATTAGTCAACTCGAAATTTGAGCCAGTAAGTGGAACCATCCAATTAAATGCTCCCAAGAGCCAACTTATTCCAATGACAGATCCAGTTCCTGCCCCTTTAATTTTGGTGTTTTCAAAAAAATTATTTAAAACAAATGATGCATTGCATAGACTTTTGAGGTGTGTTCCATTTATCTGGCTTGGCAAATTTTGGGCTTATCTGTTTTGATGCAAGTATCAATATTTTTCTTAATTTTATTTTTTGGCTATACCTTAGCTTTGTTGTTCTATTTGTTTGTTGTCTTCTTAAATATATGTTCTGGTAAAGTGACATTTGGCTTGTTTCCAGTTTGGTTATTTATGAGAAATCCCCTATAAACAATCATATGCAGGATTTAATATGAACTACTGATTTCTATTTCATTTAGGTTCTACTTGGGAAGATAATTATGGGGTCTTATGAAAAATATATGTTTAACTTTAGAACAAACTGTCCATATACACTCAAAGTGACTGATTCGTTTTGCATCTATCAGTAGTGGGTGAGATTTCTGATTGATGTATGTCTTGGTTACTTTTCTTTCAATCCTGAGACAAAATACTTGATACCTAGAATTAGAGAAGGAAAGCTTTATTCAGCTTACAGTTTGTGGAGGTTTCTGTCCATACTTGCCTCGCTCCAAAGCAGAGGGGTGCACGGCACAGGGCAATAGTTCACGGTGGTGCAAGACAGCAAAGGCAGCGAGGCACTAGGGAGGAGCGGCAGCCAGCAGCGCCTTTCCCTCCCTTACACTGCGTGCGGACTACCCACCCCAGGGCAGGTGCCGCACTCACATCCGTAATCCCAACACTGGACTATCAATCAATCGTAAACTCTAGAAGCCTGCACCTGTGACTGCACGAGGCTTTGGGGGACATCCAGACACAAACCATGACAGTCCACCCCTGGTCCCCCGAAGAGTCCTGTACATCCCTTTGTGCAAAAGACATTTTAGTCCATCTCTAAGAGTTGCCAAAGTCCTAACAGTTTCAGCATTGCTGAAAAGTCCAAGTCCCAAGTGCTCTCCAAGATCTAAGACAAACTCTTGATGGTGAGCACCTGAACAAATGAAAACAAAGTGAAACATTTCCAACATTCAGTGGCAAAAGATAAACATTACCATTCCAAAAGGTACAAACAGGGGGATACAGAGTCAGGAACCAGGCAAATCCAACATCCATCAGGGAAAACGTTAAGTCCTGTAATTCCATGTCCAGCCTCTGAGGCAATTTGTGGCACATTGTGAGATACAAAGGGCTCGAGTGACTCCATCCTTACAGCACTTCTGTTGTTTAAAGCTCCCACAGCTTCTCTCTTAGGCCTGCTTTGCTCCCTCCTTGCAGCTTTCCTTACACAATCTGTGTTACTGGCTTTTCAAGCCTTCCGAGGTCTCCACTGCACTTTAGGCTTCACACTCATAGCTTCACACACTGCCCTCTCAGGGGCACACTGCCTGGCCTCCAAGAGCTTCTGAAATCTAGATGGAAGCCTTCTTAGCCTCAGAACTCGCACTCTGGATGGGCCTAAAACTAGCGCCATGTGGATGATGCCCAGGTCTGCTGCCACCTGGAGCAGTAGTGAGGCTTTCTCCTCTTGGCCCGAATTCTGGTCGCTCTGAATCTAATTCTATGGATCAAATTCTCTATGCCACCTCAATTCTGGAAACTGGTGTGGCCCCTACCTACATTCTGAAACAAGACTCTCTGTGGCTTTCTCCTCAAAGCAAAGTCTTTCACCTTTGCAGTTTTGAGGCTGCAAAGGGTGGAGACTTGCTACTTCTTGTGATGTCCTCAGGTCATCTTTTTTATTCTGTTCCTTCTCAGCAATGGAGATTTCAGCCTTATCTTTGTAGCCCACAGCTTTTCTGGAGCTTCCTATCTGACCAAACTCATAACATTTTAAATCATCCTGCTGGGCTCTTTGTTCTTGATTCTCAATATAAATCTGGCCAAAAGTGCCCAACAATAGCCATGCCACCCTGTGGCACCAAATTCTTTTTTTTTTTACACTTTTATTTTAAAAGTAAAAGAACTAAAACATATTAACAAACAGACACAAAGTAGCATAAGAATAGTACAATCAAAACTGAGTTATAGACAAGGTGACAGGGAATTAACAATGGTTGTTGCATTACATATTGATAACTTCAAAGTGTATGCTCAGGAAAACACATATAGACATACAAGATTGATCAAACAACCAGTCATCAACTATTCCTTACCATTAAGTGACATAAGACAATAGTAGAACCATGTTAGCCATCCTGCACATATGTATATACATACATACATACATACATACATACATACATTTTTGTGTGGCACCAAATTCTGTCTTAGTTACTTTTCTCTCATTGCTGAGATAAAATACCTGACACCCAGAACGAAGGAAGGAAAGATTTACTTAGCTCAGTCTGTGGAGGTTTCAGTTCATACTGGGCTGGCTCCAAGACAGGGTGGCACATGGCAGAGGGTAACTCTTCATGCTGACAGAAGATAACAAAAGCAGCAAGAGCAAAAAGGGGATGAGTGACAGCGAGCAAGGTTCTTTTTCTTTCTTATACTGTATGCAAATGACCCACCCCAGGACAGGTGTAGCATTCACATCCATAATTCCAACATTGGACCAACAATCAATCATATACTCTTGAAGCCTGCCCCATGACTGCATGAGGCTTTGGGGGACACCCAGATACAAACCATAATAATTACATATTTGCCATCATTTGTATCATCAAGGTTTTTTTCATGCAGTCCATTTAATGGTATCTCATTATGCTATTGACTTACATTCCCCTAGTGGCTCAATACATTAGACCTATTTCCATGCCCTTACTTGCCTTGTGTTTATCTTCTTTGGTTCAAGATCCTATCACCTAACATTTCCTCTACTATGGAGTTTTATTTACTGAGTTATTGGTGTCCTTCCTCCTTCTATTGCTTCCAAGATAAAACAGTAAAGCAAAACTATTTTTATTCTCATCTTTTAACTGGAAATTGTGTTTTAGAACCACGCAGTCTCCATTGATTTCCTTTTACTTAAGGGATAGAACACACAAATGTTAGTAGTGTATGCGATAGCCCACACAAATATTTCTCAGGGGCCCTTCACCTGGCCAGTGAGATATAGGAATTTTGGTGAATGTACCTTCTATAATTCATGCTGAAAGAGAGAAACCCTGCCCTTTGCCTTCCTCACTTTTATTCTACCTAAAATGTGTTCTCAAGCATCCACTAGGGTCATAGAGCCATCTCATAAATGGTATCATTTGATGATGAAACTTCAAGAAAAAGGAAGTAGGAGTTCATGACCACGTGCAGCTACTATACAAGTTCTGAACACTTACTAAGAGATGGCCATTAGCTTGTTTAAACTAATTTATTATTACTACTTTAACTCTTAGATCTGGGCTTAATCCAAACTGATTTAAGATCCGAAAGTCTCCTCAAAGATACATAAAACTTTGTAGATCAGAAAGATAAATAAATCACAGAATAGACCCAATGGGAAAACCATTAATGAAACGTTGAAACTTTTGAAGCTATCTTTGAGATTATGAATTCAGAATGTAACTTTAAATATAAATGAGAAAGAATGGTGGGGTGGGAGTAGGTAGAGAAAGGAATGTTCAGGGTAGAAAGTTCATTTTGGGGAGCTGTGTACTTTAATTTAGGTACACTTGAATATTTGGCCATATTTGCCCATAGCTAATATTAGACTTGTGGACCTTAACTCTTACCAGCACCTTTACACGGGAGGTGGTGGTTTCTCTGGCCCAAGCGAAGGGCTCACAGAGTTGGGTGGGCATGGCGGCTGTGTGGGGGGACAGCCATCAAAGGCAAACAGCCTCTGGCTTCTGTGCTGCCGCAATGCGCTCCACTGTGCTTCTGTTCACCCCTGTCATTAACACTTAGCTTTGTTTTGTCTCGGTGCCTCTCCTTCAAGAGTCTCTTCACACACTGGATTCCCTGCACTTGTGAGATCAGAGGCTATTTAAAATATTTGTTCACTGAATGGGAAAACACATAGGCCCATCTAGCATCAAGGACATGAAGTATCTGCTTACTATTGGTCCATCCATTTATAAACCGCAGCCTCAGACAAGGTGAAACTCACCTCTACTTATGGTCAAGAACACAACACAGAGCTTGGACCAAGCTCCTCTGTGTTCCATCTCCACCAACGAGCAGAGGAGTCTCTGATATACAGTGTCTGAGTGTCAAGTAATGTGTGGCCAAAGGCCTCTCAGAGTGTCCAAGCCACTGAGGGCACCACACACTGTCCCAGTCACAAAACTACCCGTGACAACCAGCATGTAGGGGAAGTGCGTTTTGTCATGGGGGTAGTGAGCGGAATCAAAGACAGGATAAGACATTGATTCTTGGATAGATTATTTAAAAGACAGCTATCAGGAAAACCTGTCCCCTAAGAAACCCACATGGCCTGCCTGGAGAGGATTAGAAGTGTGAGAGCCAGTTCTATACCTTCCCTTCTAGCATTTCACTGACACCTATGTTTGCTCGGGAGATCAGAGGTCGTTTTAGAAGAGATGTAAATGAGCAAAGACAAAAGCCCTGTGTCCCACATGGCCCCTGATCATAAGCTTGACTCTGTCCGGACTCTGAGCTTTTGTTTAGAAATCTGCTAGTCACAGTTTTGGCATGTCTTCCCAGTAACTATTTTCTCTCTAAAAGAATGTTGGATTAAACTCACCCTCTGTCTCTTCTTGCTTTTGATGCACTCCCCATATTATAGCACCTTCAGGCATCATCTTCCAGCACAAATTACACTGGCCAAATGATCAAGGGTAGGCTTTTCCTCCGCTCAGTCCAGAGTTTGTTTTGGGCTCCGCAGTACATGTATATGTGGAGTTAAAATTCCCCACCTCATAAACACATGGAAGTTGGTGTGTGAATACCCAGCTCCCTTGCTCCTCAGAGAGGGAAACTCTGAGGTATGGACTCCATTTGAGCTTCCAGAGTTTACCAAGTGAGATTAAACTGTGCAAATTCACCGTAGTAAAACTATCATGATGAATAGTGTTGCCCTTGAAAACCTCTTCCCTTTTGTTGTGGTCAGGTTCTGCAAAAGAGTAAATTAAATAGAGAACATAAAATTTACAGGATTATTTTATAATATTCACCCAAAAAGTCAAATGCAGAAGAGTGCAAGAGATCTGTCCATGTGCTGGACACCAGAAGAATCCAGCCCAAAGACCTTGCCTCCACTTCAATGTCTTCTGAGTCCAGCCAGAGCCTGGACCCCACAGCGATGTCTCATGCAAGTCTGTTTCAAGGAGCTGCACCAGAAAGACCCAAAGGCCAGGGGTGCGAGCTGCTCTAGTGGGATGAATGCTCTGTGCCAGAAGGCTGAAGTATCTGCACTGGAGCCAGAGAGTGACCCTCAAGATGAAGACTGCAGAGCTCCCCCAAAGAGAGTAAGAGTCATCCCCAGCAACAGTGAATCCAAGCTCCACCTGTGAGAACAGCTGAGTTCTTATCAGGAAAACCAACTGTGGCAATCTTCTCCAGGAAAATCAAAAACGTGCCATCTTCCCCTCCTGTTTTCCCTTTATGCTGTTCTGGCAACAGTCCTTAGGTACGGCTTTTATACCCAGAGCCACACTGACTCACCTCACTTAACCTGACCGCTAACTAGCGGTCCATCACACTTTCCAAAGTTATTTACTTCTCTAACTGCCTGCCAGGGTTTTCTTTTACTCACATGTTAGCAACTTCCACTTGAAACTTTATTTTAGTCTCTTACTAAAGAATAACCCAAAATAAGATACTCAAGTTAAATACTGAAATAACAGTCTACCATAGAGCTCTTTGGGCTGGTCTTAACTCTAGCCAAAGCATGCATTTTCTCTGCCTTAGCTTATATATGAAAATCAAATAAACAAAAATTACGATTCAGCTATTCCATGAAACTGTATTTCAAGGGAGCATCATATTATTGCTTCTAAGCATATGTCCCTTTGATCATCTGCAAATTAAATGAACCTATTTTCCATTCATCAATGTCTCTAAACTGACTGAAAAAATGTATAATTCAATTAGCATGTGCTGCCAAGATCAGATCTAGGTATGCACATTAAATTAGAATTCTCACCCTGTTGGGAAGAAGCAACTCTTACATTTTCTCCCCTTTTTTCCTGAAAATTCTTGCATGAGCATTTTTTTTCATGCTGCTCTGTATAATCAGGTTTCTTCATTAGCAATTCTAGTCTCAGGAAAGTTGTTCTCAGTATGTCTAGAGTATTGCCTACTATGTATAATAAGCAGAAGATAGAAAAGCCATATGTGTGAAAAAAGCAATATAGTTTTAAGTATATATGCTCCTCTACCCGGGGAGTGGATGACCAAAAGAAGAGAAAATAATGAGAAAGTTAAGGTGTTGGTTTTCCTCCGAATTCAGTGTAATAGTTCAAAATGATTAACTTAATTAATTTACACATACAGGCTCCTATATTTTATCCTTACTAGCCATTAATGTTGTAGGAAGTAAATACACTAGGAAAAATACTGAGATTTGCATCTGATGGTAGATTGAGGAGTGATTTGAATCTTCTGAACAGGAGATTTAACCCACAGTACTGGCTCACCATGCACAGGCGACTTCATTCTCAAAGCTGGCCCACCATGGCAGAAAGGGTGACTCGGTATCTCGGTATAATCCTGCAGGTTCTTCTTTCCTAAGCTACATCTTACAGTGCCAATTTACCAACCTTTTCAGATCCTTTTCTATTTGTGCACATTGGTTATACGGGCTGCTGGTCTTTATTTTGTCGGATTTGTACATGAACCTAGCATTCTTTTTTACCTCTATGATTCTAGGAAGGGGGTCCCTTTCTTGTGAGAGGAAATGTACTAACAAGATGGAACTATGAACAAGCAAATGCTTCTTTGATTAGCAACCTTGCCTCTCGCTATCCCTATACTACCTCCTAGTGTCTCCAATCCTGTGTCTTCTCACAGCTGGAAGCCCACATTTCTTTCATGTATTATGTTTGTGGATTACTTTTCAGATTATCAAATTTGATAATAAAATTTCCATATGTTCTCTTCTCATTCTGATATAGTCTGTTGGCAAATCAAGATTTTAGTTTGTAGCATCTGGTCCCCTGATTCAGCACTCAGAGTAAGGCTAGACTCTGTCAGGGATTTCTTTGGTAACCATGAGCCACAAAGGCAATGTCACATCAGAAAAATTTCAAAGATTTCAAAAGGGGAATACAAACCTTATTTTCATAAAATAGATTAATAGCTTCCATGTAAGGAGAATTCTGAGATGGTACCCAACCCTCCTGGTTCTTGATATAAATATATTTTCTCCTAGCATCCAACCAGGCAATGCTTTGCATGCTGTTGTGTGGAGATTTTATGGAAGTAGTTAACATCTGGGATGGGATCTGTTGCTTCAGAATATTATCCTTGGTTGGCTGAGCTTAATCAGGTGAACTTTTCAAAGATATTAAAATCTTTCTGAAAAAAACATTGAAACATTAGAAAGAGTCAAAGCAGAGAAACTGTCCATCACTGTTTTGCATGATAAAAAAAGGAGGAGGTGATAAAGAGAAGCCACTGGGATTTAGGAGCAGAGAGGGTCCCTAAGCCTTGACTGGCATGAAGATTAAGACCCACGTCCCATTGTGGTAAGGAGCTAGACTCCAGCAACAAGTAAATGAGCTAGAAGGAAGTTCCCCAAGCCTCCCCATGGATCACAGCCCAGCTATTGTTATCTTTTGCTGGTTTGTTTTTGAGACAGACTATCTTTAAGTAGCCTCGGCTGGTCTTGAATTCGCAATCCTACTCTTCACCTTCCTGGGTGCTAGGGTTATAGGTGTGCATCAGCATGCCCACTCAACATTTTGAGTGCGAGGCCCTGAGCAGAGAACCCAGTTAATATCTAACTATACCTGTCCTCTATAGCACTATAAGTGATGTTTATTTGTGCTGCTATATTCGTGACACTCTGCTATTAAGGCATCGGAAATGAATATGCCCCCACAAACCCTGACAATATATGACCCTGTAATTTGGATCTATAAAGCATTATCCACCTACTGCTTAATGTAGTTTAAAGCAATCTGCCTGTGTCTGGTTGTCTTTGCTAAATCTTTAAGGAGCTTGTTTATGTGACTTGTGCAGTAGGGTCCCATTATGAGCAAGAATATGGTATGAGACACTGAGTTTGAGTCCTGTTTCTGTCTCCTCCTATATGTGCGGTTTGAATATTAGCAAGTGACCTATACTCGTGTTAGGTAACTGATAAAAATATAAAGAAATGAGCAATTGAACAGAGCCAAAATCTGAAGTCAGTAAACATCTAATAAACACTTTCTTTCAGCCAGACCATAAGAATAAAAAGGATTGAATAAGAAAACATAGTAGCCCTTGAAGAGCTGGAAGAGCTCTGGCAAAGCAAGAAAGCCAGCATATGACAAATGTGTTCTCTATATCTACACTGGTAGCTGGTGAAACAGTGACCGTGTTGCAAACAAAGCTGTAAGGGAGAAATGATGAACTCTCAGGTTGGGGGGAGGGCAGAAAGGAAAGAGACGATGTTCTCAGACACACTAGTATTTACTCTGGGTCTAAAGAATAACTGGGCTTTGATCTCACAGAAAAGGACAGAACAGCATTTCAAGCAGAGGGAGTAGATTGTACGATTTGAAAATAAGTTTTGTAAAATAGATGGTGCCTCATTCAGGCTGCAGAAGCAGTGACAGAACTTCACCACAGTAAGACTGGAAGGTGAGTTATGCAGTTACATCACAGGGCCTCTAAGGGCAGATGTCGGGTGCACCATTACCACATGCAGAGATTCAAGTAATGTTACCAAAGGTTTGATCTCACCCTCCTCTCGTCTCCTTTATCCCCTCTCCCTTCCCCTTCTTTGTCTCTGTCTCTCTCTTTCCCTTCTATCCCCTCACCCCTTCCTCTCCCCCTCCGCTCCCCTCCCCTCCCCTCCCCTCCCCTCCCCTCTCTTCTTCTCCTCGCTCTTCTCCCCCTCCCTCTCTCTCCAACCCATGCTTCCCCCCCCTCACATCTCTTTCCCGTATATCTTCACTCTA
>PVLD010004872.1:0-60470 GCA_004027595.1 Dinomys branickii | reverse complement strand
ACCGACAAGGACTAGATTGGTAAGGGGTGGAGTGAATTTGTAACATCATATTACCTAACCGTTTTCGTGATGGAGACTGTGTGGCCATGAGCACCATGGATCAGGGTTTGGGGAAGCCAAATACTATGGCTTGGATGTGGGTTGTCCCTAATGGGTTCATTTGAAGAAAACTTGGTTCTCAGATGGGAGGTGTAAAACATTTAAGATGTTCAGTCTTCTCTGTGTTCCGTGGACCACTGATAGAGTGATACCTTCCTCTTTCAAGATGTGATCTCTCTCTCTCTCTCTCTCTCTCTCTCTCTCTCTCTCTCTCTCTCTCTTCCCTCTCTCTCTCTCTCTCTCTTCTTCCTCCCCCTCTTTCCCTCCCTCCCTCGCTGCCTCCCTCCATTCTTTAGGAGGGGATGTCACAAGGGGCTCACATCAGAATTTGCATCTTGCTTTGTGGACACTCGGCTTCCCAAACTGTGAGCTAACTAAGCTCTTGGTCTTGTGAAGCTTGGTGGTATCGGGTATTTTATAGCAACAATCAAAAGCAGACTAATGCACAACACGGTACAGGTGGCTAAGGTAACGGCATCCAGCAGTGGAAACCCAGACAGGCCCAGTGGGACCTGTTCACTGTCACACAGGCCTTCTCATTTAACATTCATAATTTTTAAATGCATGGCTGCCAGCAGCCTCATTTTCCAACGCAAAGGTCAACACAAAAGAGCACTCTCAAGTAGCCTATCAAAATGGGCTTTTGTCATTTGGCATAATTGCCTGCATAACTTCTTGTACATTACATGATCTTGCTTTCATATGTCCAATATTGTTACCACTGCTTTGTTTCCAATTCCTTTTCTGTAATTTTACTTCTGTTCAACAGCTGTGGATTTTTGCATGTAAGTCAATCTTCAGATTGTCCTCAGTTTAGTGTTTTGATTTCAGGGTCTGGCCATAATTTCATACCTCAAAAGTCATTCAGGGTAAAAATCAACTTCATGAATTAAAACTCTGTTTTTATTTCACCTTCAGTTCATTAATACAGTCTCCTACTTATTTATTCAGCAAGCATCTCTAATGTGCAAGAGTATGTAAAGTGCATTGTGTTTGCAGAAATAGAAAAGTCCAGTCTCCAAACTACCATGAGTTTAGAATATATTAGAGGAATGGTGAGGTGCTCTCCATGAATTGCTAGGAGGGAAAAGTGAAGTACAATCAAACCACAGCAAAAGAGCATAATATACAAAAGCTCTTTTAAGGAAACTATTTTTTAAGTAATGAGGTGAACATTGTGAATTTATAAAAAGTACTTATGCCTAAAATTTGTTGCTCAAGGCACTCTGTAAAGTGACTGTCACTCAAAACTATCCAGTTAGTTTTCTTCCAACCTTTCATAAGGGCCACTGATAGAGTTCTCTAGGATGCTGACTCTGAGGTAGAGATCCACATGCAGAGGTTATTAAGGTCCTTGAGTCAACGCCTGAAAGAGGAAAGGAGCAGAATTGAGGGAAGAGGTCAAGCTATGACCAGACATGATGGATTCTTCTGCCTTCGCTGGGTGGTTGGGACATTCTACAACTAGGAAGGAGCTTAATAGTTTCCTCATGTTGGAGTAAGGGGTTCAGAGTTCTATGACTTTGTTTTGTTTGGGTGCTTACCCCCACAGAGAAGGGGTGACCTTGAGAAGACATTTCCCTGGAGCTGACTATAAGATGGCAGGGTGACAGTTGAGGCCACTGTTGGAAGGTTTCCTAACACATGACTTATGAAGTTCTTTATTCCTTAATGAGGATCTGAGAACTCCACAGAAATTTAATGGAAGTATTTCCTCTTGTAGATGGTGAAATTAGCTTTTACTAAATGTTTATTTGTGCTAGACTCCACTTTGGGTGCGTGAAGAAAAGGCTCCTTTGAACAGAAGCACCTGCACAGGGTAGTTTTATTCATAGAATTTAATCTTTTCTTAGGTTTAGCCATGAAAATTAAGATTTCTCAAAATTAGGAGTTGGTCTTCTACTATTACCTGCATACATGCTCCAATTCTCCCAATATGTAGCCCATAATTCAATTCAAAATCTAGTTATTAAGCATCAGTTATAATCCAAACACTAATATTGCTGCTGGTGAAATAAATTTACTAAGTGTTTCTTCTATGCCATATCCAACTGTGAGCCCTTTTAGCTCTTTTATTCTTATAGTAAGTCTATGTGCTGCATGACATCATTATCCTCATTTTACAAATGAAATAAGCAACCTATAGAGGAGTTAAATTGTTCATCTAAAGTTGCTTCACATTTAAGAAAGAGGAGTGAGATTTGAATGCCAATAGTTTGGCACTGAAATCTGTGTCACTGGAAACCTCAAATTAGTGGAATTTTCCTCCTGACTAATTGAACCAATGGCTCTGATCACCTCTCTCTGCGTTCGTGTTCTTTGCTATGTGATCCTATAGGCCTCTCTGGTTACAAAGGTGGAAACTGGTCTATCTTGACACTGGACAGAAATGTCTACTAGCTTTGGCCAAAGAATCTTTAATAATGTGCACAAGTAGTTATTTGAGAAAAACTTGCCCAAATGGGTTTGTTCTTTCTGCTTCTACTACCATAGTGATGAGACTATATCAGGGTTTGCCTGCTTTGTGTAGAAGATGAAATACATAGAAGAGAATTGTGTTATCCCAGAACACTGGGAAATACCCTCTTAAATCAGCTGGCACTCAGACAACCCTCAGCTAGGAGCAGCATGGCCCCCTTTCAAATCGAGTACAGTTCAAATACTTGATTGAGTCCAGCACAGTTAAGAAAATCCCTGTGTATTGTAAACTAAAGAAATGTTTACTACTGCATGTCAGTAAAGTCTTGAGGTTGTCAAAGAACAGCGTGACAACATAAATAACTAGCACATGCAGAGTTACAAACATGACTTTATTTAATACAAATGCCGTGACAGGGAGAAGTATATTATGTAATGGAAGCACAGAGGAGTGGTTGGGGGACTGTAGAGCAGAATAATCCAGATAATGCTTAGTGCTAGGTTCCTGGAGGCACCAACATAAAACCAGTCCCAGAGAAGGTGTTCTTGAAACAGGAAGTATTTTTTTTTATTTTAAAAAGAAAAGGAAACAAATTAACAACAACAAAGATGAAAACAAAACAACAGAAAAACCAATAAAAATGATACAGTATTTCAAAACAAAATGATAGGAAATAAACAATGGTTGTCATATTACAAAAGGAAATATCTCTTACTTATATCAAGCAATATTCAGTATCACTGGACCACTGTATTTGCAACAAGCATGTTTTTGAAAAGTTGCATGTAAATCCAGATGTAGTACATTAGATCTCACTCTTAGGTGATAGACAGTTTACTAAGCAAACTCTAAGATGAAGATTTTGTCTTCAAGGATAAAAGCAACAACAACAAAAAAATACAGTGAATGATTTCCAAATGTTTGTTATGTGTTGTCTCTCAGTAGATAACCTATATAATATACATTTGTATGTATTATTTCAAATTTTAGACAGTCATAGTCATTTCCACTGAATCCTAATATTTTGGCTATGAGTATAATTATCACACATTGTTTGATAAAATATTAATTCTCACTAGAACATCCAAAATAGTATTGCAATTCTGCATGTTTTTTTCTCTTAAAAATGTGTATTTCTCCAAAACCTGTTTCTGAGAGAAATGTCTAAATATTTTCTCCAGTATTTGAAAATTTCCCTAGAAGCTGAATTTTTTAACCAACTGACCACAGAGTAGACTCGGCCAGGGAAGCAATCTCACATAATAGTAAGGATGCCTGTGTGATTCTCCGTTCTGTTATTGAAGATAAAACAAAACAAGATAAACTTATTTGTAGTTAGGTGAGCACTTTGTCTCATTTTCCCAGCACTACACAAGAGTCTTTTTAAAGCCCTGCCATTAGTCAAGGAAAGCATGTGTTTTTTGAGCATTGAAAATATCCTTGAGTGAATGATGGATTCCCTGAGCTTGCTCTGCAAATGCACACCCCTGTTAGGTGCTGTGGGTGCTTTTTGGCTCAGTGGATGCAGATACAAACAAGACACAATCTCTGCTCTAAGAACACGTGGTCTTTGGGACAGATTATAATATAATTAGAATAAAGTGGCAAATGCTGTTGAAGCGTTTTAAGGACAGGAGAATGGGGAAAAATTAATTCCAAAAGACAGAGCACTAAAACAGTAACAAAGAATTCTCTATTTTATCATCGAGGATTCTTAAACTCTCTGTTTCCTCCTCGTGTATATCACCAGTGAGAAAATTTGGGGTAGAGTCAGTAAACAGTTTAGGCTTTGTGGGCTCTTCAGGCTCTGTTGGGATTACTTGATTGTTGCACAGCATGGGAGAGCTGCCATAGAGAATACGCAAACAACTGAGCAATGCTGTACTCTGGTAGAGCTTCAGTACCAAACCAGGCGCTAGTCTGGATTTGCCCCAGGGGCTGTAGTGTACCAGCTCCTGCTCCAGATGGAACTGAACACTGATGCTCCAGATTCAGGATTACCTGATTCACACCCTACATTCTTTCCCTAAATGTCACCATTTCCTTCTACAGTTCCAAATGCCACATTAGCCCAAATGTGTCTTCCCAGGCTGTATCGACTCTTGTAAAGTTGACACCTTTATCCAGGTGTTCACTGCACATTTTCTTTTCCTAGACTATCTCATGCCCCCATCAAATTGAGACAGCACATCTCCCAATCTCCACTAAGCCTCTATGCCAGACCATGCCCGGAACTGTAACTGCGTTCCATCTACGGCGTAAGCCCTGCAACTGGAAAGGAAACGGAGCACCTTCTTCTCCATTACTTCGCATACTAAGGCTTCACATGAAGGAACTCACAGCCCTAAATTTCCTTCAGCTGTGACTTTTTCTCTCTGCCATCCGTGCAGCCACCCTGGTCCCTGTTACCGTCCCTCCTGCCTAACATCAACTAATGATGCTTTTTGGTGGGTGCCCCGGAACCCACCTGTGAGTGCTTCTCACCCATTCATAGCCGCTGGCTACGGAAGCCTTTTTAACACATCTAATTGTGCCCATCTTTGCTTTAAATTCTGCAAAGGTCTGGGCTCTGTGGATAGGAGTAGTGTCCTCCCTCATCGCCCTATGGGACTCATGCTGTGGCCTCAACGCCTATGCGTGTGCATCAGGTGATCCCCACTGCTACTGTCACAAAGAGTTTCAAAGTTAGTACCTAAAACAGCACAAATGTGTCCTCTGACGGCCCTAGCCATTAGAAATCTGCAGTGAATCTCAAGAAGCTGAAATAAATTTGCTGGTAGAGGCATGTTATTCCTGAAGTCAACGGGGAGGTTCATTTCTGATCCTTTTCAAGTTTAAGAGGCATCAGGTGTCTCACTTGTGGCCTGTTGCCAGCAATCACGTCAGCCTGCTCTGCTTCCAATCTCATAGCCCCTTTTCTGACATAGCCTCTCCTGTCTCTTTTTTATAAAGGGACTGGGATCATATGGGGCCCACCTGGGGAAACCAGCACTTTTCATTCAACTTCTTCCATGTTTCTTTACTCAAAGTTAGCATTACTCCAGGTGGTGGGGATCAGAACACTGACTTACTGCCAACCGCATGGACAACTTTCCAGACAACTGACGTGTGGACGTTGATTCCTCACCCTAAGCGGAGACCATTTCCTCCTTTTCCAGACCTATTCATATGACAGTCCATCCCCCTGGAATTCTTTTTCTTCAGCTCTGAATTTAGTTATAGCGCCATCTCCCTCCACACATTAGTACACATGTTCCTTCTTTAGAGGAGCTTCATTTGACACCTCTAAACATTTTAAGGTTAAATTCACCCTAACTTATTACAGTACATCCTCCTATAGTATGTTTGTTTTGACATTTTTTTCACAACTGAAACTAAATAAGGCCCAGTGTAATTATTTCACTGAGGTTTAGGTGTCCCATCAGACTGTGAGCTTATTAAGAGCAATAGTACTACTTGTAGTGGTGTGTGCTGGTTTTACCACCAGAAACACTGATATATTCTCTAAAGATGTGTGTAATGAGTTCCTGAGCTACTGACAAAAGGTGTAATTTTATGTAAAATTGTTTCTGGCTCTTAATTTTAAAGGCAGATCATCACAAGTATGAAAATACTATCAAGAAAGAAAAATGAAATTCTGGGTGCAGTTGCACAGTAGGATTTTTCATAATAATTGTGTACTGTTTATCTCAGAACAGTTGAGAAAGTGATTACAAATGCTTTCAACAAGCAACAAATATTTGGGGAGACATTTACATTTACATCTTTAAACACTGCATAGTATGTACCTACCAAAATGTCACACAGCACTGCCACTAATGTGTGCATCATTTATGCTTCTATGCACCCATTATATTTCAAAGAGAGAACTTAAAAGAAACATATATGTAAGTGGAAGGGAATGTCACAAAGTTAGGATTGTGTAAGTATGAAATGTTCAGGGATTTCAAATAATTAGAAAACACATTCCCAGAGCTGGTGATGATCAAAGTGGATTATGACAAAGATTTAGCCATAAGGTGCTTACAGCATTTAATAAACCATAAGTGGCACATAATAAGAGTTCGCATATGTCTCTTAAGGAAAATAGGCTTCTAACGGGTTGTTGAAATAAGCAGTCACTTGGCCTTTTTCTCTGTGCTTCTCCATGACCGCTGCAGTGCCATGCACCATTAGTGTGAACCTTGGAGAGTAGGGTAGAGTTTCTTTCCCCTCCAAATGCTCCTGTTTTATAAATGAGATAAATCACTCCAGAAACCCTTGGTAAATAGCACCTTCCACGTAGCGCTACCTATTTTAGCAAGTATAAATGCAGAATAGTTAAGTTTGAATTTTAGGTATATAATAATAAATAATATTTAGGATGATATTTGGAACATACCGGTAATTTTCTACAATGTGATTTCTCTGAAATTAGGATGTTAACTTGGCACTAGATTCTTTATCTAACAATGGTATCCTTATTTCACAAGTAAGAGCGGGTTACAGGCCCAGCCACTGTAATGGCTGGTCCATGGCGTGAGCTTCAGAAGTTGAGAAGCTTAACTAAGTGAGGGGCCAGGTTCCTCACTTTGTAAACATCCTGAGCCTGTGCAAGAGGAGGGGACAGAAATGGTCTGAGTGCCACAGGCAACTGAGGGTGGGTCCCCCGCTTACAATATAAGGGAGGGACAGAGGCTGGCTTTCCCCGCCTGTGAGCTTGTTGCTTTTGATGCTTTCTGCCACCCTGAAATGATGCCCCTGCACCACGCCACCCTGCCTTAGAGCCAGGTGATTAGGGACTGAAACCTCCAAACTGTGAGCTAAATAAATCTTTCCTTCCTTAATTTTGGCATGGGTCATTTTGTCTCAGCAATGAGAGAAAAGTAATCAAGACACCGACCACGGTCATCTGTAAAACAGTGGCGAGGGTGAGCTTAGTTCTGTGGTGCTGCAGGCACTGTCAATGCGGGGTATCATTAGGGACAATGGGAAGATGTGTTATATAAGCATCAAACTGTGGCAGCTGCAGGCTGGGAAAATTGGCTGGCAGTTTTATTCCATTCTATAGATAACGTGAGAGCATTGAAAGATTTAAACAAAGGAAAGATATAATTAGCTTGAGAAATTTTATAAAGATCCTTTCCTTGGTTACGTACAGAATGACAAAATTAAAAGAAAATGATATCAGACACGAAGCTATGACATTAGATATGTCAAAGAAGGATGGAGGTCTGGGAGCCTAAACAACTGCAGAAAGAATTTAGAAACATGTAAGGGAATGATGTATGCCTACTTATCATGCTGTTTAGGTTTGAGATGTTAAAATCAAAATGTTTGGTGGTGTATCCTGGTTATGTTATAAAATGTCTTTTGTCAACTCGGGCAAGTTTCTTTACCTTCCTTAAGTTTTTTATTTATAAATATGCAAATAATAAAATTATGTCATTTATTATTGACATTAAATGAGGCCATTCAGTAAAGTGCTTAGCAAATATAATGAAAAGAACAAAAGAAAGAAGAAAGATGAATTTAATAAATAATAAATACCTTGATTATTTTGATTTTACTGTTATTTTTATTATCAAGTGACTAGATATGGTATTGAAGGTACAAGATTAAGAATATCGTCAAATCTCACTAATTCATTATCTTGTCAAATGGAGATGGGACAACTTTTTATTTTGACATGCCTAGGACAAAAACTTTAGTGTCCCCTGCTAATCTCTCTTTCTGACACATTCTGTGCTTAATTGTTTGGATTTCCTTCTGGTACTGTATGTGAAACACTTCCAGAAACCCTCTGGTCCTTGTGACTGATGCCGTGGTCCCAGCTGCCATCCTTTCCAGGGACAGGGCAAACCCTGTTCTCAATGGTCTCTTGTTGTCTCTTCTCAGCTCAGCAGCCACAGTGCTATGTGCATTGTCACATCCAGCCACTCCTTTGTTCAGAACCTTGTAGTGCTTTCCCAGTTAAAACATGTCTTGGTTATTTTTTTCTCATTGCTGAGACAAAATACCCAACACCCAAAATGAAGAAAAGAAAGATTTATTTAGCTTATAGTTTGTGGAGGTTTCAGTCTACACTTGGCTGCTTAGAGGCAGAGTAGCACATGGCAGAGGGCAAACTGTTTATGGCAGCAGAGCACAGCAAAACCAACCAGAGCAAAAGGGAAGAATGGCTGCAAGCAGCCTCCTTTTTTCCCCTACATTGTAAACAGCCTACCCCCACCCAGGGGGCATGTACCTCTCACATAACCTCCATGACCTCCACTTTTACAGGCTCAGGATGTATACAAAGTAAGCACCCTGGCTTCCTGCTGAATCACTCAGCCAAACCTCTGGACTCCCCACGTTGACACAATGTATCAACCATAACAAAGCATAATAGCCAAAGTGCTCAATCCAGTGACTGATGGTCCACTACCTCTCTGATGTGTTCAGCTATGAACTTCCTCAGCTCCCACCACTTCAGAACATCTTCCCTTCCTTTCTTTTCTACCAGTATTCTACTTGGAACCTTGGTCCTGCTTGATGCTTCTCTCTATATGCAGCATATACCTAAGTGCTTAATCATTTCAACTCTCAAGCATTTGCTCACATCATAACCACTGAATGAACCACACCTCAGCCATGCTAGTAACCATTTCAACCTCTGACCACTACCCAAGCTGTCAGTCAGGAGTCACATCTTCCATTCTACTCCCCACCCCCACCATGGGCTTTAATTGCTTTTGAACATTCAATATTATTTCTTTCTTTCTCCTAATTGTAGTTCATTTTGTGATCTTTTCCTACAGCACTAAACCATTTTTATGCATTCTGTTCATAATTTAGCAGAGTATCCAAAATCATATCTGAAATATATTATGAATTTAATAAACATCTGTTAAAATATTAAGCTTTTACGATGAATGAATGCATGAAAGCCTCCTGATCTTTATATTTCAAAACCTGACTTATTAAACATTTATTTTGTGTTAGGTACACTGCTGACTACTGTACATGTGCCGTCTTACTGAATACTCGCAAGAACTTTGGGCATGCCTATTTTTAAGGCAGTATATCATAGTTGCCAGAGGCAATAGTTAAGGATATACCACAACACAGAAAATCTCAAAGCATAAATCACGGAGTTAAGTCTTGGCTCTTGAACAAATGGTACAACCCTCTTGCCTCAGTATCTAAGATTCTTCACTTGTGAGACTGGGTATAATTACAGTATGGCTTTGTAAGACTGTTGAAACTAAGCAGAGTTTACACATGACAGGATTGAGCAAACTTAACTATGTTTTGTGTAATTAATGTATTGTCACTTTTACACATTGTGAACCTGAACCTCAGCGACGCCAATTAACTTGGCCAATGTTATGTAGGTAGTAGATGTGCATTCAGGTCTCTGACTCCATCACTATGCTGTTAACCACTTCCCCATAAGGAACACAAAAGCAAGAGCCCATGGGGGGCATAATGAGTGAAATGTGGATTTCTGTGTCTTCACCACAGGATAGATTCTACCTAAATTTAGGTAGAATCCTAGAGAATATCAAATTCCTGGCTATATACTTCATTTTTTCTCCAAACTGGCATGAAGCAGACTTGATCTTTGGAAGGCAGCACAGTTCATATGATTACTTTTGTGGCCTTTGCCAAAAGCCAGTCACTTAAGAGTCTTTGTGGCACACGACCAACTGCTTTCTACATCAGCTGCTCTGTGATAAAGTAGAAAATGTGATAGATTTGCTGACAAGCATATTTTATGTTTGATGTGCATACATTTTTTGCAATGATAAAAATAGAAGCTGTTAAGAGTTACTGAGTGGCTTGTTTTTCCTTCTGCCTCTTGAGTATTTTGATCTGAAGGAAGAACAGGTGCCCTGCTCTTTTTCACCTGTGTTTCCAGTTCACTTTCCACAGGATGTGATATTTCACTCATAACAAAATATTCTGAGGTCAGATAGAAAAGCAGTCATTGCTTCATTATCAACTCATAGTAGAATCAGAAAGACAAGACTTTTTCAAATCTAGCAGCAAAACCTTAACGCAAGGCACAGCTGTCCCCTCTCTGAAGCATCAGAAGAACCTGTTCAGGCTCTGAGTCACCAAACTGTTCATTATCCAGGAGCCACAGTAAACCCACCCACATTTCACCTCCATGTAAATTCTTTAATGGATTTCCATTGGAGTAAAGTCTGGGACCTTTGCTCAGACCAGAAGGGGTCTGTGTGCTCCTGCCAGGTCTGTCTCTTCTAGCCCACCTCCTTTTAATCTCCACCACGTTCACTCCCTTTTATCATACAGGACATTTTCCTATCTACCAAAACAATTCAAGACAGTTCTTGACTTAGCACACCTCTGCCTACTGTCTCTCCACTTTGCATGTCCTATCAGATTGACATGCAGCTCAATATTAGCTATTATTTAAATGTTAACTACATTTCTTTTTGTATAGAAGTCTTCTCAGAACAATTAGTTTCAATTATAGTAAAGGGAATTTGTGACAGTTATACTTATTCCCCCGTATCCTCATAACCCAAGGCATCGACCACAGAAAATAGGTACTCCCTAAGTGACTGCCGTTGACTGGTCGACTAATTTACTGACTATAAATATATATGCAGAACAATTAATGGGTTCCCAGTAAAAATTAATGGGTTCTCTGGGATTTCATGAGAGGGAGCAACTATGATTGTGTGGTTATCATGGACGGGTTTATTGAGAAAGAATTCTTTGAATTGAATATTGAATTTACAATTTCATTGGTACTGTTAAAGAAGAATGTTTATTATTTACTAAGTGTCTATTTTGTAGAGAACCTTGTTTAATCTCTATACGTGCCACATTACTTGCTACATATTCTATATGCAAGAGACCCGAGGACCAAAGTTGTTAGTAACACAGCCAAACTCACACAGCTAGAGAAAAGCAAAGCAGCAGTGTGGACCCAACACTCAGACAGTAATATGACTGTTTTCAATGTCTATATGACTCTGGATTTTGACAAATGAAGAAAAAGGCAAAGTGAATCCATCTACAGGGAAAAGATATGGTCAAAGCCAAGGAAGAGGGAACATACACATAAAGTACTGGGATGTATGATGGCTAATCTGTATTGAAATTGGTTGCTTTGATAGCTGCCTAAGAGGTTATTAAAGGCACTTCTAGGTGTGTCTGGGTGGGTCATGGAGATGTCATTGGTGAACCATACCTAGTCCCTGGTCATTCATCTCTGGTGCTGCTCTCCTGCTTTCTGCTTTCAAGATGCAACGAAGTGAACAACTTTCCTTCCCTGTGTCCTTCTCTTGTTATGTTTCTACCTTGATACCAGAAAACCGTGGACTGAAAATTCAGAAACCATGCATAAAATAATCCTCTTCTCCTTCAGTTCCAGGTATCAGGTACTTTGCCCTAGCAACAAAAGGCTGATCAATATAGAAAATCAATACTAGAGATGTGAGATCAATGCTGTGACTACATCTGATCATGTGATTCCCAAGCTTTTGGAAGTGTTTTGTGGGAAGAATTTGCATAGGTTTTGAGACATTAACTAGAGAAGGCCTAGAATGCTATCAGCAAAGTGTGATGAACATTTCTGCTGGAAGCACATAAGACAAACATGCTGATAGGAAAATGGACAGTAAAGGCCAGGCTCATGTGGTTTCAAGTACGAATGAGGACTCCGTTGGGAATTGGACCAGAGAACATTCTTTTCGACCTTCTAGCAAATAATTTGTCAACACTTTGTCCAAGTCCTCAAACTTTCTGTGATGCTGCATATTAAGATGGGAGGCTAATAAATCTGCTGAAAGAGATTCCAACAGAGACCAGCATTCAGGTTGTGCTATGCGTAAAACTGGCCCCTTTTTAGCTAGATTTATGGTAAGAATCAAAAAGCAAAAGAATAAGACAAAAAGATTTGAAAACTTTTAATCTAACCAGAATGGAAGCATGCATAAATTTGGGGCTAAGAAAGTTTCAGTTGCTGAAAATACTAAAGCCATTGCAAAGAAACCCATTAGTTTAAACCAGAACAAGAAGAAAGATGCTTGAGCGTGTCTCAGAAATCTGAAAAACCAGAGTACAGATTTAAGGGTGCAAAAGTATAAAATCATTTAAGGTTTTTCTTTCAGAAGAGAGACCCAGTGACCCCTGCTCACCCAGGGCTGCCTAAGGAAATGCTTCCCTGGCTTTGCTAAGCAGTCACTCAGCAGCTGCTGCAGCTATGGTCCAAGTGACAATATCTGCTCCGTACAGAACCTGGTGCTGTCCATGTGATGCGGATTTTACAGACATGCAGAATGCAAAAGTTATCCGATCCCAGAGGCTTCTGCCAAGATCTCCAGGGAATGTATGCAAGGCCAAGTGTAGCTATGTAAAATGGTCAGAGTCCCTGTCAGGAGCCCTTGAAAATGTGCTGCAAGAAGCTGTACAAGCAAAGCTGAATATGAAACTAAAACCCAGGAAGTTACATATGGCCAGAGTGTGGTCAGAAAAGCTGAAGGCAGTGAGTAGATCCAGAAGAAAAGAAAGGCCATGTGAGCTACACATAGCTCAGAGTAGATCTATTCATGGCCTTGGGAGCTCATGTGTTGTAGCCATGTGCCCCAAACGCTAGATGTAGAGCTACAGAACTTAGTGTTTGTCTTGCCGAGCATTGGTCTTGGTTTGGTTGGCTTCCTTCTCTGTATACCCCTCAATTTAGGAATAAAAATGTGTACCCTGAGCCAATATATGTTGGAATTATGTGACTTGCTTTTAGAGTTTTGTAAGAGCTTAAAAGCCAGTAGCTGCCTTGATCTCAGAAGACACTGTGGACTTGGACTTTTAAACAGTGCTGGAACTTTTGAGACTTTGGGGAAAGGGGTTATTATGTTTTGGATTGTGTGAAGGATACAATGCTACCAGGCAGAGTTATGACATGGCTATTGTATTTTTTTGGAGATTAGTAGGATTTAACGGCATATATTTGGTTGGCAAATTGACAAGGGGTGGATTGTCACATTTAATCATGATGGTCATCTTGATTTTTTTGAAAGATGCTAACAAGACATCCATATTCCCGGATGTCTCTGGGTGGGTCATGGGGACATGATCTTGTAGACTATATGAAGACCCTAACTCCTTGACCCCTTCCTCTTGGGTCTCACCCCTTGAAGTCTGCTTTCCAGATTCCATAATATAGGTAGCTTTCCTCTGCCAGGTCCTTTGGCCCTCATGTGTCTGACTTGGATCCAGCTGGTCACGAAATATCTGCAACTGAGGGTCAAAATGAACTTCTTTTTCTTTAAATTCTTTAAATTGTATCAGAATCCTGTTCCAGCAAGGAAAACCTGACCAATACAGAATGTTCATATGTTAGTATGTTAGAGGTTACGGGAAAGTGGTAACCATAAAGAGAACATGATCAGAAACAGATTTACAAGACAGCACTGGGCATAAACCAGGACGTCCACACAGAGAGGCAAGGATGTCTCATTCTAATGCTCAGCAGCTCTCAAGAAGTACCTCCCATGTGACATTGTCCCTAGTTACAGAGGGGCAGCTTTGCCAAGAAGTGAAGTCTGAGAGTGTTGTACTAAATTCATAGCTTTGAATTTCTTCTCTGGACTTCCTAGCTATTTATCTCTAGAGAATATGCTTGCCTCAATTTGCCTCAGTTGCAAAGGGTTCTTCTGTGAACCAAATCAATTAAAGTACATAAAGTGCTTATCCCAATGCCTAGTGTGGAACAAATGCTCTTAAATATTTCATTGTTGATGATTCTCAGAATAATTCTGCAAGTGCAGCTACCTTCTTTCAGTACCTGGAGGACCGAAGTACACACTGAAGGTACCACCCCACTTGGGAAGAGGAGCACATGCGTGTTTACTTCTTATAGAAAATGTGAGCACTCTCGCAAATGGAGGACCTTGTCAATAATTACTAAGTCATCCCAAATGAGAATATGATAATGCACAACTGCTCTTCACAGAATTTAGGAGGAGGGATGAAAAAGATAGGTTGCAATCTCCCCGATCCAATATACTTACTACAAATTCAACAGTGGATCCCTGTTCCAAGCCCTACTTCTAAATAAACAACTCCATAGTTCAGTCTTATCCAGCTTTACTGATCTTCCAGATCTGACCAGAAAAATATTCAAGAGCACCTCTGGAGTGTGGCAACCTGGATCAAAACCACAGTATTTCCTTACTAGTAATGTAAACCTGCAAAGATACTTGACTTCCTTTTACCTGTATTTTGTCACATATATTAGGTACATCATTACTAACATTGAAGAATCTTGAAATTCTGAACTATGGTTCAGCATATAACTGTGTGATACATAGTATATGTTCAGTGGTAATTACAAGAGTACCAGCTCTTACTATTTTTTGGTAAACGTGGATTTTCCAACTATTTTGTGTGACAGATATATCACTAGTACTTGGTGAATGAGAGTGTCATCTGAGAATACAGTTTACACTGTACATTAGGTTTACATCACCGAGCCAAAGCCCCTGACATACACGACTCAAAGTAGAAAATGTTTATTTGGGCTTATAGTTTCAGAGGGCTTAGTCCATGTTTTGCTGCATCCAAAGAACATGGCAGAAGGACCTGGCAAAACAAAGTCAATCACTTCATAGCAGTCAGGAAGCAGGAGAAAACAAGAAAGTCAGAACAAAAGAATGTCACGGGGGGCTAGCACAGACCCTTTCAGATCATGCCCCAGGTGGTCCACATCCAACAAGGCTCCACACCCTAAGAGTGCGCACTCATGGGTGGATTGACCCACTAACCGCTACACTCCCCCATGATCCAATCACCTTCCAAAACCCCATATCTGAGCATGGGAAGCTTTGCGGGGGATATCTTATGGCTAATCCATAACATTACTTTTTCTTTCTAGCCACCTTAATTAAATAGTATTTTTTAAATTTATTTTTTATCTTCTGTATTCTCTAAATTTCTTAATCTATCCTATCCTAGGGGATATTGTCAAGATTCAGTCAGATACAGTAGAGGGTCAAGAACAATGCCTCCTGCATAATAAATACTAGCCAAAAATTCAGAGTTTCCTCTGACAGATCGCATAAATTTGCCAAACCTCAACATCTTAATCTGATAATAGAATACTTGTAGTGGTGCAGTGAAGTTTAAAAATCAGTGACTGGAAAATTGCCTGGCACATAATACAAGCTGCCATTTCAAGCTCAATTCCCAGGGGTATTTTCTGATGTGTCTCTGCATGGTCAGGAGACATTATTCTTCTTTGATGCCTCAGAGGATATTTCCAAGTAGTTCTGGAACTTATCACATAGCCTGGGACACATAAGCAAAACCAAAATATAGGTAGGTTGACCTGGACAGAACTTTGCTGAAGCTCTCCAGACACCTTTAGGAAAGGGGTGCAATCTAGTAGTTGTTTATCCAATCCCACAACTGCTGCATAGAGTTGAGAACTATTCTCAAAGTGAGAGTCACTACTCAGTGTGAGACCCAAAGCAATTTGCACGGGTCACCTCCCCATACCATTCCTCTGGACTCATTCATATCGCCTTCATTTATTCTGTTCAGGCCAAGTTGTTCTATTGCCTTCTAAGTATCCTCCCACTTCTGCCTAGAACTCACTCTCTATCCAGGGACTCCTGCGCCACAGATGTATCCAGCTTTCCATTGGCCTCTTTGTCTTTACTTCTGCCCACTGTACTTTTCTTGCATCTGACTAACAGTTCAGTAGAATTAAATGTTCATGTGGCTCACCATCATCCCTGCTGTAAGGCTCTTGAAGACCAATGTGTGCTCTGCTTCTTTTACTATGCCCAGCATGTGGTAGTCACTCAATACACAGTTCCTAGAAGCCTCACCTTAGAGAGCTGAGCCTCAGTGATTGCAGGCTCCATCTCTGCTCAATACATGGTATCTAATGGGTGAAAGGTCAAATGCATTCAAAATTATCCATTCAACAATTCAGTCCAAGCAGGAAAGCCACACTGAGGACAAATGAGCAGAGTTCACAGGCATATCTATAAAGGGGAAGACACTAACCTTAAAAAAGAGTCCCTAACATCTATTTATTACAACCTATGACAATTCTAAGCTCATGTCCTCTCACACTCAGTCCTTCCCCTTCTCTTGTCTGCCATGTGTTAGAAGCTTCTGCACACTTCTGGGTGGTGGCGGGAAGCAACAGCGGAATGTTCAAGACCAGAAGTTTTATACAGGACAATCAGTGCATTGACTCTTTCCACAGAGACTGCAGGTCCTCTATGCCCTCAAACCACTCTTGCTTGTCTTTCCCACCAAGGGCTCTTTGTAGGTCCTTGCCAGTGATTTCTCTGTTGCCTCCCTTTCTACTGGGTTTCCTAACTTCCTCATCCTCTTTGGGACCAATTCTCTTCATTCTATTTTCTTATTTGAAGACTAAATACATCTGGAACTGTTTGGACTTTTCCTTTTTTCTTCAACTCTGGTTAGTGCACCTTGATGCTGGGTGCTTTGTTGGACACCGAAGAGTGTGCTCCTGACCCAAGGTACCTGTCCAGGGTCAAGGTTCTCAAAACAGTGACATATTAGTCATTGAAAAGGAGAATGTCTCATCCTTAAGACAAAGCAGGGCATTTAGTATTGTGTCCTTGAAATGCCCCTTTTGTTTGCCCAAGATGTTTTCCAATTACATGGGACACTGTAAGCATGCCTAGACCACTGAGAACTGACACATAGCATTATCTGGAGAAGGTGCCTTCCTGTTTGTATGCTAAATCAGCTGTTCCTTGAAATCTTGGAGATGCGATGGCACAAAGGAAACTAATGATGCTACCGCTACATAATTTACATGATGAAGCCCTCTCCCTTTGATAAATGGGTGCATAACAGAGGACCAAAAATGCTGCGGTCCTGTCACCTCACAGTACATGCTTCATGCACCTTCTGATGACTCTCACATCTAGCCTGCCATTACTGGGCCACGGTAGCCTACTGGTCTAGCCCACCACAGCTCTACATTTCTCTCTGACCACTGTCCTGTCCAGCCCACTTGCGCTAGGGCCTATTTTTCCTAGTATGGTGCATCAACCCTATTGTTGCTTGTTAGTACCTTGTCTCTTTCTAGCCATCTACAGGGATTCTCTTCCTTCTCTCAGCAACTTCTTCCACTGCTCCAGCTCAAATGAGCTGTCGCAGTTACAGGGGCCAAGAAGAGCGGTCAACAGTAAGAAAGGGCAATGAGCTGCTGAGGAAAAGGAGATGGCACAGTGGGTCTGAGAGTACTGTGGGTATTCCAAAGGGAGTTGGGACTTTTAATGACAGAACAGATGTCATCTCACACTGAGCATGTAAGAAGAGCAGGAGAAGCAGCAAGCATTGAGCAATTGTTCTGCAGCTCTTGGCCCGTGGTTAGGTCTTCCTCCAAATCCAAAGGCTCTGTAGAAGGGTTCTAAACTGAGACTGCCAAGTCAAAAGTTGCATTTCATCTATGCTTTGGGAAGACAAAAAAAATTGCAAGGAAAGCTACAGGCCAGGCAGGTTGGATGCTGAAGAGAATGCTACTGTATGACCTAGGTAAGAGCTAATAATAGTTCGAGCCAGATTGGTGACTGAGGTATAGACACAAAGAGAAGAACCAGAAAACACCCATGTCCCAGGCTTCCCAATTGCTCTCACTTTTGCTGAAGTCCTCTGTCTGTCACTGAGCTTGGGCCGTGCTGCCAGCTCCATCTGCTTTATTTTTATGCTGGTGCCTAAACGACTCACCAAAGTGAGATGAGGCTCTGAAGACCACGAGGGTCAGACAGGTGAATACACAATTTGCCTTCATGCTTGCCGCAGACCAGCTGGAGCAAAAGTACAAAATAACAGGACGCTGCTTTGGAAAAGCTTCCCAAATGCTCTTCTTGTTTTGCTGTGAGAAACTGCCCCAGAACAGCCACACTGGACTGTCTTCAGGCCGGACTGTCCTCCCCTTCTCCCAGGAGAGCTGACTTTGCCCCTCACCTGTGCTCACCAAGTCACTGTCTCTGGGGACATTTCTAGTAGCACTAAGATGACTCTGGGACTCCTTCATAAGAAGTTTGGGTACAACTTCTGATCCTTCTTGCAATGTTCACTGCAACACCTAGCACAGTGGCTAGAGCAGCAGGGAAGGACTCAGTGAGGCTGAGTGGTAAACAAGGCTGCCCTGTGGCTGGTGAAGGGACTCCTGGCTTTGAATCCAGAAGGTGTTTTACTGTTTCTGGTTCTCACTCTGCCCTCAGGAAGAGGCCACTGGCGAAGCAGTAGGTAATTGGTTTAATGGTTACTCACTCATGTGGTGCTAGCTCAGAGCTTTACACCCACCATTGTATTTAAACTTCTCAGTGACCTTCAGGTGGAAGGTCCTTTGGATTCTACATTTTTCCAGGAAATGGAAGCAAGCTTACTGGGACTAGGCACTGGCATGGAACCATACAGCTGACAAGTCATAGTGAGGAATTCAAACTCGGATTTATTCTGAAATCTTTGCTCTTAATATAACCCCTGTAATTCTGGCTTCTGCCAAGAATGTCAGGATTGGAGCCAAATGGATCTTAATCTGATGATGAATTTCTCTTTTGCCAGCTGTTTGATACTGAGTAAACACTCTGATCACTCTCTGCTTTCACCTACCTTTTCTGTGAAATAAAAATATTACTAACTTTTGCTTGCAGGTTGGATTTCTCTGGGATCTAAGGATCTGAAAAAGACTTAGGAAAAATCATATAAAAAAGAACCAAACCACCCTGTGGTCAGGTACTGAGGAAGTCCATCACACAATGTAATCCTCATCTCACAAAATGTGCAACCCTCAACAGCTCTGGTAAAGCCTCTAAGTCTCACATGCATACAGGGACCCAAATCCTCCTTACCTAGAAGTGTGTAAGAAGGGTTTAAATAGGAAGGAAATGATAAACAGCAATTCACACACAGTCAGAATATATCTCACCTTTGATACACCTCATCTCCTTACTATTTAAATATTTAAGTGCTACCTGCTCTGTCTACCTAAGAGTATCAAATGCAACTCTCTTCTTGGTGTCATTTAAGGAGGGAGAAAAAGCTCAAAAATAATGTGTGGATGTCAGGGATTCCTATCATTACTGAACGATTTTAATTCTGTGCATAATTATAAAGAAGGAGTAATTAAAGCTATGTTCTAAATTATCAAGTGCTTCTCAGATGTATTTATGCATTTATTCAAGGCCTTTAGTTTTATGACCCATTCATTACTTTTACCCTTATGAAAAAGAGTGAATTGCTTATCTCATCTGTTGCTAGGAATTGTTGATCCTAGCAGAGATCTTTTCAAATGAGCTATAACTAGTAGATATGAACTCCTATTCCCAAACTCCAATATTATTCAGCATCTTTTCTTCATCATTTCTCAATCATTATTCCACGTGTTGATGATCAAACCCACGTTTTCGGGTGATTGCCTTATTAATGGCAAAGTGATGAGAACGGAATTAAATGTTTGCACTGGGGGCTATGCTTAATTGAGTTCCTTCTCTGCTTATTGCAAGCTTTGAGTTTTGAAATTAAAGCCAACAAAAAATGATGCCATTTAGAAACACAGCTAAAATTAGAAGTCTTTAAATATGATGAAAATTCTACAGAGACTTGGACTTTGATGTTTATGTTCAAATACGTGGTATAATTAGCAACAGAGCACAAATTATCTCTGATTTAAAAAAAAAAATCCGTATTATATTGAGCACTCACATTGTTCCAGAAACAATGTCAAACACTGAAGAGTGACGTGAAAGACAATGTAAACCCTAAAATAGTTTAATGTGCAATAGCATCTCACTACCTCACATGGCATCCTACAGGAAGGACTATTATTATTAGCCTTACTAATAGGACAAGACTGAACTTCAGAAATATTCATTGGACTGGTTATACATCAGGCATGTCACAGCCTTAGAGATATACTGGAAAACAAAACACATAAGACTGTTTCACCCACTATTATCCTATAGGTGCAAAATTTCTCAGAAACTAAATGCAAAAGAAGCAGAAATTGAACCTTACTGAAAGAGACGAACCAGCTCAGAGATGACTCTAGAGATGAGATTTTCAGAGGAAGAAAAGGCAGAGGAGTCAGAATATGAAAACAGGACCAAAGCAAGAGAACAGGGGAAACACCCAGGTCGGTTTCAGGTGGGGAGAGGTCAGTAAGGACCTCTGTGAAGCCATGGACTTAGTTTTGGTTCCAAAAGTAATAGGGAAATAATGCAAGATGTGAAGAAGGGTGATTACTGAATTATTTTAAAATGTTTTATTTAGGTTATTATTACCTGGAAAATAGACAATGAGAACAAGATGGAAATAAAATGATACCAGTGCAGGCACCGCCCAGGTGGTCCCAGAGCAAGATGAGATCGGGGTAACCTAAACGGAGGTATGGTAAACATAGACTCAACACTCTGGGGAACAGATCCAGGGTACAGTGGACGTGAGGAATGAGCAGAAAACAACGTGGTATCGATTTTCTGCTTAAACATTTGAATTTTGTAAGTCTCATTCAGTGATAAGATAAGCTATGGCCATGACAGGTTTTGTTTCTTCTGGCTTTTTTTTTCCCCCCATGGGTCAGGAACCACCAACTGTTGCCCTTATATACACTGTTTGAAAAATAAAATTAAAGAAGTTGAGGGGACAGTGAGATAACACTGTATGTGTTTGCCTTGCATATGTAAGGTTGAGTTTTTAACTTTTCATAAGAACCTGGTCAAGTGGGAGGTTACTAGGGGGTGAGTTTATACTGAGTAACGGAGGGAACTTCATTAAACTTTTGCTATGGGATTTGTGATAGCTAATTTTACCTGTCAACATAAATGAATCAGTAAATCTCCTGGTATCGGTTTTGACATCATTCCTGCAGTGTGCAGTTGAGATTAGTATTTGAATCAATGATTTGGCAAAGAAAATGAGACTTCCCAATGTATATGGGTGTAGGCTAAACGGCTTAGGGCCTGAGCAGAACAGGAGGGAGAAACGGAGATTGGTCTCTCCAGGGACTGGGATGAACACCACTTGTTTCCTATATTCTCATGCCCTCAGACTTAGACACAATTACATGTCTGACTTTCCTGGGTCTCCAGCTTGCAGGTCATGGGAGTTCAACTCTGTAATCACAGGATCACAAAAAATTATTATGCCTATTAAATCTCACACATTTATATATGTGTGTGTACTTGTTTGTGGAGATTATGCAGACAGATATATAAATAGATCAATATGGATACTGATTGTTTCTGTGGAGAAACCTGACTAATAGAAGATTGGAGTCTTAGGCAAGATAAATAACTTGCTTAACATTTTATGTCTAGTGAGTAGAAAGCTTAAACCTTGTCTGAATCCAGAGTTTTGGCTTTTGTATTTTACTGCCTATTAGATGACATTTTAAGTGACTTTTAAAAAATGAATAGCTTTTTTATATCCAAAGATGCCAATAAAGGCATTACAGGCTAGAGATACCATAATATTTATGGCAGAAATTTTGAAGAGGGCAGTGAGTGCAGGCAATCGTGATCATTCTGTTCCAAGTGGTTTCACTCCAAGATGTAGGAGAAAGCGTTTGGGGAATTGCTGCCTTCTAATGTAGGGAAGGGGGAAAAACATCAGCCTTCTCTGTTCTACCAACTAAGTATTCAGTAATTGTCAGTGAATTTCTAACTTATGCCAATTAACATACAGAATATTATGCATTTGCATGTTTTATTTTCATTATATGTGAGTAACTTTATATAAAAATATTTAGCACTTGTTCTCCTCTACTCCCAAATATAAAATTAAGAAACAACATATTTCAGGGAGGAATTATACTGTTAATAAAGCAGCTCCAAAAAAAGGGTATTTCAAGAAATTCTCAGTAAAGTCGCATATGGCTGACACTCATTAGCTTCAGCATTCTGTGAGAATGTTTTTTATTTGTCACACATTTTTCCTTTTTAATTTTCCAGTAGGTGACCAACATTAATCCAAAATAGAAAAAAAAATGTTTTTTCTTGCTTAAGTTATTTTTTGAATACTTTTCTTTTTTCCCCATTCCTTATCAAGTTTTTATACCGATTCCTGACCCATATGAGTTGGAAAATATATTGCTCCATTTTTTGGTTGCTGAAACAAAATGGCTGACCTAACAACTTGAAGGAGGAAAGGCTTTGCTTGGGCCATGGTTGTAGAGGTCTCAGTCCATCTTCAGCTGATTCCAAAGCAGAAATATCATGGTGGAAGCGATGGGTAGAGCCAAGCTACTTTCTTCATGGCAACAAAAGCTAAGCACAGGGACAGATGATAAGCAGCAAGAGACACACACTCCAAAGCCACGTCCTTCATCTGGGCCTTACCTCCCAGTAGCATGTTTGGCTGTGAATATTAGTGAACTACTCCACGGTGAGTACAGCCGCCTCAGAAGCCACTCAGCACTCCCAGAGTATCTCAGTTCCTTCCAGTTGGAAATTAGGTTTAACCTACGTACAGGTGCACATGTTTATAGTACTGTAGATAAAAATTTGCAAAGAAATAAGTCAGATCCAGATGGCTTTTCCAGTCGGGAAATAGGTCAAACAAAAGGGCGAAGAAAGTGTAGAAATAGGGAAAAGAAAACTGACAGAGCTTGGTATTCACTGCAATTATGATAAAATAAACACACAATCAATACCTTTCCCTCGTCAGTTCTAAACATTGGACAGAGAATGCAGTAGATACAGATGTATTGTTAGTTACGGGCATAGTTATGAGTTTGTTAACCCTTGGGCATGTATCACTGTACTGCAAAATTGCAACAGTTATAATTATACAGTAGGTAAATTTTACTTGACCATGTGTAGCTCTGTCAAAATCTTAGTTTTGATACTCTACTGTTAGAGAAAGAAATCTTGCTTTAAAGTTGTTTTATTTACTTATATAACATAATATTTTTATTAGTGTACAATATCTGTAAGTATTTTTACTGCATGTTGATAAACCTACATAAAGAAAAATTTGTTAATTTTTATTGATATTTGAAACAGTCTGGATTCTTAACTTTTAGGGAGTATCTGTTTTAGGTTTTATTATTTTTAGTTTTCTTTTGAGTAGTACCTGTTTGGAATACAAAATGACTTCACATTCTTTGTGAGGAGTTGGTTCATATACATAACACAGCTTTATTATTTATTTTCCCCCACCTTCTCTTAGTCTCTTTCCCCTTTGCAAAAGATCTGTTGCTCAATTTCCTATTATCTATCTTTTATTTTTGTCTTTCTTTACATCTTGAGTTTCTCATCTAAGAGGAAACATGCTGTGTTTTAGCTTATGTGTCTGACTTATTGGACTTAACACTGTGGTCTCAAGGTGCATCCATCTTTTTCTCCAAATGACTCAAGGGATTCTTCTTTATGACCTAGTATTCTATTGTATGGAAGTACCATGCTTTCTTTATCCATTCATCTGTCGAAAGATATATAGGGAACATCCAAGATGTTTATAAAGTTACATTTTTATTCGTTGTGATCCCCTATTCCTGGCTACAGGACACTCGATAAGTAATGGAATATTTTAAGTTTTAGTTTTTGTTCTGCAAAATTGGAATAATAATGTTGGTTTGTTTATACATTTAAGGATGAAGCAACATCATAAATATAAGCAGTTATGGTGGCTAATGAAAATCACTGCCTCAAAGTAAAAACAGTAGGAAGATCCCACACGGAGGTTTGCTTGTAGTGCTATAGCAGAGTAGCAAAGACTGTGGACAAGAGCATTTTCTCACAAGTCTGAGCGATAGATGCTTGAGAGACAGGCCAGGTGTTCTTGGCTCTTCACGAGTCCTCTCCCTTTTCTGCAGCTGTGCATGGTTTTCCCCCTGTGTATCAGGTCTTCATCTGCTCTTCTTATAATGTCCTCAGTTCTGTTGGCCTAGGGACCACTCACATGGTCTAATTTCACTTTTCATTTGTCCCTGTGACCCATTTCCAAATAGAGTCACATTCAAGAGTACAAATAGATTAGAAATTTCCTGTATGGATTTTGGAACATACAACTTTAGCCTATATATGATAAATTGGGGAGAAATCACTGCAAAAAATGTCAAATTCTAGATTTTTGCAGATGTATTTGTGCCTTGGCATTCAAGTTAGGTAAACAAAGAACACAGCATTGAAATGTAAGCTTTACTAGGAAGATGGTAGCCATCAACGGTGTCCGGCAGAGAGCACGTGAAAGTGAGAGTGACTGAGAGACTGGAAAGGCAGGACAAGATGGAATGTGACTGTGTGTGAGTGTATACTCAGGTTTCTAAGTGTCTGTGTGAGTGAGGCTGGGAGGTGATGTTGATCCGCAATTCTGTGTCTTTTGTGCGTGTGCATTTATGTGGATGCTCATGCGTGTGCCTGTGCTAGGGGAAGAATGATGGTGGCTGATGACAGGAGGACCAGCAGCCTGTCTGCGCATGTGCAATGGAGCGGTCATTAGGCATCATGCCCCACTCGATAGAAGAGACCAACAGAGGGACAGTGATACTACCGTGGGACGGTGGTGCTTCTCACCCCTTCTATCTTTTGTCATCCAAAGGACTTTTTTTTTTACAAGCTCAATTGGAGCTGTATGAAATGCATACATCTGATGATGCCTTGCACAACTGGCGCATTTTTCCAGTGAAGTAGGCCTCTGGAAGGAGATGAGCAGGGGAAGAATTTTAGCCTACAGCCAGTTTACAATAATCCCACTGTGCATCCCCCTTTTCCCAGGAAAGGGAGTGCTTTGTTTGTTTCCTTTTTCTCCCATTTGCATTCAGATGCTCTACAGGTACCTGGTGGCCCTGGCTACACCAGTATTTCTGCCCCCGATATTACCTCCAGAGCTTGCAGGAAAATAAACAATAAGCCCACAATATGTTATTACTAGAGTCAGGATGAAATGCCTTCTTGTATGCATCATGAAGTGTGAATACTGTTGAAAGAAAAACAGGCTAAAAAGGAACAGTGATCTGCGATGGTAGATTTTAGCTAGAAGATATGTCAAAGCATCTCCATATGTTTATATTTTCTTTGAAAGGAAAGGATTCCTTTGTAATTATGGAAAAGTGAATAACGAGGCTTCTCATAAGACTGTGTATAATCATTCCTAGTTACCTTCTTGTATCCCCTCTTCCAAGCACAGCTGTAATCCGAGTCCTGCGGTCTTTGCTGAAAAATCCAAGCTTAACATGTTTGTTGTATTTGCCACGTGCATGGTGGGATGGCTCAGTCTTGTTTTCCTTCACCAAATACACCTTATGTAAGTTATTCATCTAACTATCTAGGGCCTTAGGACCAGGGTTATAGGAAGAGAGTTCTGTGTAATCCTGACAGATAAGATTTTACTGGAACTGACAGTCCGTTAAACCTCGTTTGGCTTTCACAAAGAACATTTCTCTACAACTTGTATCACCTCCTTTTTCTATATTTTGTTCATTTGCAATAGAAATGGACTGTAATCTAAAAATAACTCTTTCTTGCACATATGCATAAATATGTTAGCTATGGCACTAGACATTAAATAGACATGTATGAATAAATAGCAGGTAACATATGCACTGTTTGCAATGTGCTGAATGATACGTCTTCACAGGTTTTTAATTTGAAATCAAAAGATTTAATACCTCAGATAATAGTCTTATAAATGAAAAGATTCAGTCTAAAGGAAGCTCTGTTTGTTTTTGATTTTCTGCTTACCAAACTGCTTTATAGAAATAGAATGGAATTGGAATCAGACCCTTGGTACTAGTGTCCTAGTACAAGGAATACTTTTCGTTTCTTAAAACAAGTACATATCTGTCAAGCCTAACGTTTGCAAAAGTACGCACTAGAAGCTTCACAAATAAATGCCACTGTTTCTCAGAAAATTCAACACAAGTATCTGAAGACCAAGACTGGGAAAAACAACAGGGAGAGGGCAGTGAAGGGAGAAATGAAAACCTAATGCTGTCTCTTCCCCACCACTCCATGGCCTGGTCATGCCCCCACGCCTGAGAGGATAAGGATTTATGACAACTTCAGGTTTGAATGAAAACGTACTGTGTGTTGATGCTTTAGGACAGAGGAGAAGTGGCAAATTCTGCAATAGTATTATTAGTGTTCTGATGTGGGATTTTGACATTTGAGAAAACAATAGTTTAGGCTTAAAAAACAAATGCGAGTAAAGGCAAAATTCTAGAGGTACTGGAATGCTAGACTAAATGTCTGGGGCTTTTATTCTACAAAAAATATAGCTAGAAACAGCTCATCATCTATTAATGCCTAAAACCTACCAGTTTCTGAAGTTCATCCAGTATAACAGAACCTTATGTCCTTCTCAACCGTATCTTCAACCTCACTAGACTCAGTCCATCCTCACACTGTAGCTTCCAGATGTTTCCCCTATGCATCCATGGAGATTTATAAGTAACAGTAAAATCTCCAAGGACTTCCAACAGTAAAGCTGTGTGTTTTCTCATTATGGTCTTTGATATAAGCTTCTGCTATTTAATGCAGGACACATTCCTACGGCAGAGTCACAGGTTTTATATCCAGTTAAGCACCTGAGTGTTTATCTAAGTTTAAATCACTGCACAGTACATTAGGAAAGTAGTAAAAGTGGAGTTTTACAAATTGGGCACATTTGGGCAAGGTCCAGATCCCTGTGGCAGCTGTATTATTGGTGGATTCCATAGCATACAGCAAACAGCAACTAATGTTCCTTTAAACACTGACCAAATGCTATTTGGCCTTTGTTGCTGCCCATTTTCATAAGTAAAAGTTTATTGGAAGCATACTTCTCTCTGTTTGTTTACATTCCCTATGGCTGTTTTCTGTCTCAAAAAAAGAGAAGAAGAAGGGAAGAAAGTTAAGTAACTTCAACAAAGGCCACATAACTTATGTAGTCTACAACACAGATTACATAGCTCTTAGGAATGACAGCCTTGTTTTCTCTCTCAAAAGAAGGAAGATGATTGGATTATGGGGTGTTATAGTCATCAGTGGATTTATCCATGGCTGAGGTCATAGCTACATTCCCTGCTAGGAGGTGGGCGTCTGCTTGGAAGAGCTGGTACACTGGAAGTGTGCCTCTGGAGGTTGTATCCCCCTCCCAGCCTCCTCCCTGCTCACTCGACTTCCTGTCTGTCATGGAATGAACCTTGCCCTTCTATCATGATATTTCTGTCTTGGAGCCAGCAGACCACGGACTGACTCCTCCAGAACCACAGGCCAAGACAAATCTCTCCCCAAACTGAAGGTGTCAGTTATTTTGTGCCAGTATTGAGAAAGTGACCAATACATAGTATCATATATGTCTGTGTAACAACATCCATGTAATTCGTCCACTGAAATTGTACCATCATGTGTTGTTCAGTATATTAACTGACCTGTGAAAGGATTTCTGTCATCTCCAAAACAAATTCCAAACTGCATTTTTTCCACATCTTCCTCAATGCTTGTACCTATAGTTTTGTTAATCCCCATCCTAGTGGTTATGAAATGACATTATATTGTGGTTCTAGTTTGATCATCCTCAATGTCAAAAGATTTTGAGTAGCTTGTTCATTTTCATATACTCTTTGGACAGATATTTATTGAGAGTCTGCTCATTATTAATTGTGTTTATTTATTGTTCAGTTGTACCTTTTCACATGTTCTACATAGATATTCTTGATGTGACATACAATTTTAAAAATATTTCCCTTATTTGTTTCCTCTTTCCTGATGGTATCCTACAGGTGCAAAACTTGATAATGTTGATAAAGTATATGTTACTGTATTTGGTTTGTCATTTATGCTACTGGCATAATCCTTAAGAAAATCTTGCTTAAGCAAAGGTTGTGAAGGCTTATGTTTTCTTCTACAAATTTTACAGTTTTAATTCTTATACTTAAAATTATAATCCATTCTAATTTTAAAGTAAGGTGTGAGGAATAAGCTTTACTTCATTCTGTATTTTTATATCCATTAATCTCGGCACCATGTTTTGATAAGAATATTTTTTCCCATTGAATTTATTAGTATCCTTGGTAAAATTCAGTTGATCTTGAAGGCATTGGTTTATTTCTGTACCTTCACTTAATGTTAACTTCACTCTGTATATCTGCCTAATCAAAACACATGCTCATGTGTGTTTAGTATAGCTTTATAATAAGGGTTGAAAGCAAGAAGTTTGAATTCCCCAACTTTGTTTATTTTCAAAATTGCTTTAGCTATCTTGAATTCTTTGACTTACATGTGAATTTTAAAAGAAGTTTGACAATGTCTTCAAAGAAGCCTTCTAGGATTAATGAAGGTTATGTTGTGTCTGCCTGGATTAATATGATGACTATTGTGCTTGTAGCAATATTATATTTTCTTTTCCATAAAATTAGTCTCATAATATTTTTGGAATCAATTAATTTTTAATCAGTAAATGTATTCTGATGTGCAAGTTTTTTTACTTTAAAAAATGTAGCTAAAGAAAACCTTCTTTTCTGTACTACATTAAGTCCTCGATTTATGAATGCTAGAGTCGAGAACTGTAGCAGTTAGGAATGGACGTTGCCTTTGGCATTTTAATGCTTTACATTTTATATTTGTGTCGATGGTGTATAAGACTCATTTTGTAGGACTTATGACTTATGAATGAATCTGACTCATGAAGGTTCTCCAGGAATGGAACTTGTTTGCAAGCTGGAGATTATCAGTATAATAAGTGCAACTATGTTAGCTGTTTTACCTTTGAATTGCTCAGGGCAAGAGTGAGTAAAATTGATGTTTATTTATTGATATTATGTAAAGAACTTGCTTATTAGTCCTTACATCCTTTAATGTAATGATTTAATGTAAGGATTTCTTAGAATTTACATTTAATGTAAGGATTTCTTATAATTTTCAGTAGGGAAGATTTTATTTTATGAAAATATGTATAGGTTTCTACTTCAGATTTTCTGAACTGCACACATTTTTAATTTTAATTTTAATTTTTGCTTCTAGTTAGAATTTCAAATAGGAAATTGAATAAAATTAGTAAGAATGCATAATTAATATTCTATGAATTTAAAATGAAGAAAATATTCAGAAGAGTATTGATTCAATAATTAATTCTATCAAATGTCTGAAATGTACCACCACTAACACTTCACAATCTCTGTCAATATTAATAGCATTGAAATGTTTTATTTATACTTTTGATGTCTTTTATCAGGATAATAAAATTACATTTTAATTATAGTTTAAGTGTACTTATAATTAACAAATGGTTGGTTTGTAAAAATCTTTGTTCTAAGAGTTGAGATAATGCTGATTTTGTCCTTTAATTTATTGATATGACCTATTTTTCTTTGTACCAGAAATCGAATTCAGGACCCTTCACTTGCCAGACAGATGCTTGTGCCACTAAGCTATATCCCCAGCTCTGATATGATCTATTTCATGAACTGATGTGGGGATGTTACAACTTCTCGATTCCTGTGATAAGTCCCATTTTAGCTCAGTGAATAATGTCCTTCATATCTTGCTAGATTCAGTTTATCAGTAGTTTTTAATTTTTCTTCATCTATATTTCTGTGAGATAAGGTTTTGTACTTTTTATTCTGTGTGTGTAAAGTCTTTGGCTTTGGTATTAGTGTAATACGGAACTCAGAGAATGGGTTGAGAAGTATCCCCTTTCCTTAACATTACTGATGGAGTTTGTGAAGGGTTAGTGCTGATAAATTTTAGATATTTGGTAGAATTAATTAATGAAACAATATGGTCCCAAATGTTTCTTTGGGGAGAATTTTAATACATTCACTTATATTATTTGATATAGGATCATACAAATTTTCTGTTCATTAATCAGCTTTGGTAATTTGAGTCTATCTAAACTCTTCTCGATGTATTATTTAGTATTTAGACATACAGTTTTTCATAGTATGGCCTAATAATCTTTCATTAACGTGAGATCAGTGTTTGTGATTTTTACATTCTTAGTGTTGGGAATTTATTCTTCCCATTCCTTTGATCAATGTAGCTAAAATTTCATCACAAATGTTAGTCTTCTATTGTGTAGTGTTTTCTTTTGTTGTTTCTTTTATGACCTTACATTATTTTTCATCAATTCCCATTGCACTCTTTGTCTTTTCAACCATTCTGCTGTTTTAAGTCCATTTTATGTGTCCTTTGTCAGTGTTCCAAGAAGGGAGATTAATTTATTAATTTGAGATTTTTCTTCGTAAATGTTTATAGCTATAAACTTTTTATTTAGGAGTGTGTAGTTTAATTTTCCCAATTATTTCTGAATTTTCCCATTTTTGTTTTGCTATTGATTTCTAAGGTCATGCCACTGTGGATGGAGATCATATTTTGCATAGTTTCAATTGATGTAAATAACTGAATGTGCTCCATCCTAGAGGGAACTCCAGGACAGTTGCAAAGGACATATCCTACTTTTATCAGGTGCCGTATTGTATAGAACATGTCTTCCAGGTCTATTTGGCTTGTTTAGCATTTGTTTTAGTTTTGTTTAGAACTTGTTTTTCCTTAATTAGTATTTGCCAGCTATGCTTTCTATTAATGAATGAATGATACTGAAACCTCTATTACTGTAGCACTGTTTATTATTTTTTCTTATAGTTTTATTCTATTAATTGTCATACATTTATGGTAGATTGCTCGTTATAAAGTATATAAAATAACAAATGTCCCTCTTCATCCTTAATACATTCTGTTTTAAGTCAATGTATTTTGATGCTAATATAACCATTGCAGAATTTTCAAAGTTGCTGTTTGTCTGAAAAGTTTTATCCTCTACTCTCAAACTTCACATTTTTTAATCTGAAGCATTCTTGGAGAATATATAATTGCATATTATTTTCTTTTAGACTGCATGGGCAGTTGTAGTTTTATTGGCTTGTTGAATGTATATACGTGTGTGTGTGTGTGTGTGTGTGTGTGTGTGTGTGTGTGTGTGTGTGAGAGAGAGAGAGAGAGAGAGAGAGAGAGAGACAGAGAGAGAGAGAGAGAGAGAGAGAGAGAGAGAGAGACTGATGTGTGGGAGACCAGTTAAGAATTGAGGCCCATTTGACCTTCTCTGTGAGCACAAAGGAGAAAGTCTTCATGCAGGGGTGACGGCCCACTGCACATTCTGGGGAAACTCAATATAGCTGAGATCCAGTTGTTTACTTGGGCATATACTAAGGGATAACAGGAGGCAGGTGAAACTTCTGCTACTCTCATTGTTTGCACCTGTGTCTGAATGAAAACAGGCAAGGTGAGCCAGGCATGCAGGCGCTCTCTGTCCACTAGAGGCAAGGGCCCCTGGGACCCTGCATTCTGCACTAGCTCGGTGTCTATCTTTCATCCTTGTGCAGCCCCTGGTTGAGTGACAAACTCATAGCTAGGTCCCTGTACTGATGTGTTCAGATTTCTGTATTGCACGTGCATTTGGTGTTACACATCTCATGGGATTTTGTTGCTTTGATCCTTCATTCTTTCATTGTTTACCTTTACATAAATTAATATTTTCTAGTAGAACATTTTAATCATTTATTTTTTGCATTTTTTATTTTAAAGAGAAAAAAATTACAAAAGAACACAAAAACAATAAAAATGATACAGAATTTCCAAACAAGATGATAGGGAATTAATAATGGTTATTATATGACATAAGAATGCAAGATTGATCAAATAATAAAAGAGAATTAAAAATAATAATTAGAAATAATATGGAGCTTCACTGAACAAGGTGGTAAGAATTCAACAAAGGTTGTTTTATTGCATATCGCTGTCTGCAAATTATTTGTTCAACTTACCAGATATAAGCATTCAAAATTAGTCAAAAAAATTTGAGGATTAACTGCTCCTTTCAATAAAACAATAGACATCAACTATTTTAATCATTTAAATTATTTACTACATTTTGGTTTGCTTCATCAGTCTACTTTAGAATTTTGCTAATTTAATTCCTGTAATCTGTAGAAAAATTACTGTTCTATTTCATTTTTTCTGTGGTATTGTTGGTGTTCATATTTTATCCTTAAAGAAATAGAATTTATGTTACATATCATATATAGCACATATTGTTTTATTTACTACTTCATAGGATTTTGCATCTTTTAAAGAAGCTGAGAAGAGAGATTATGTGTATATATTATGTGCATGTGTATGTTGTAGAATTTGTGATAGAAAACTTTTCATCTCTATTTCCTGTGATTTGTCTGCCTAAGTACAAAGGAAATGCTTTTGCGGAGCATTTCCTTAATCCAACACAACTGGTCCCTGTTCACCTTGTTTGTGATATTAATTCCATGTACTTTATATTTCTATATGTTACATTTCCCACAAGTAAAAATATACATTCTATTTTACACACTTTTCAAATCAAGTAAAAGAGGAAATAAGCACTTTACCTGTATTTCATGATTACATATTAGCTTACTGTGTTCTTTACCTGTTTTTGTAGTTTTGGATTATGTCAGGTGTCACTTGATTTCAGTCTGAAATATCTCTTTTAATAATTCCTTTAAAGTAGTTTGGCTAGCTGAATCCTCTCAATTTTCTTTATGTGGGATGTAATTTGCTTTTATTTTGAATGATAATTTCCTTGTATATAAATTTCTTTATGGATATTTTTATTTTTTCTGCACTTTCCATGTGTCATCCTTTCTCCTTCCTGCAGCCATGTTTTTCCCAGGGGCATAGTCTTTGATCTCCATCATCTTTACTGAGTCTACTTCCAAGCCTTTCTCTTCTGGTTCAAACCTACTTTTGAATTTTGATTTCAGCCTTTTAAATTTACTATAATACATTTCCATTTGGGTTTTGTTTACAACATGTCTGTTTTTCCAAATATTATTTCTTCAAATAAAACATTATTATACTTTACCTTTTCCTTTAAACAGAGTTTCTTTTAGGTTTTTGAAAATGTTTTCAATAACTTCCCTGAGGTCTTTGTTACTCTTGAGATCTGTACCTATGATAGAAAAATTCTGTTTCCTTTTTCCTATAGTTAAAAAATTCCCATTTTTGTGCATGTCTCATAAATATTTTTTTAAAAAATAAGTGTGTTAGGCAATATAATGTTGGGCATTTCAGCTCCCATCCTTGGTGTCCTCTGGGTGTACTATGGCTTCTCTCTGCTTACTCTATGGTTTAAGTGACCTGGATACACTAAACGCATGAAATGTCTTTCTCTCACAGCTCTCATAAGAGTATGCAGTCTTCAGCCTGTGCATGGTCACCCTGTGATGATGACAATTTTGGCACAAACTTTGATTCTGTTTCCTCTAATCCCTCATTAAACTTTCTGCTTCTGTTGATGTCACACCCAACTGTTATTCTCCACAAATTGCTGACTATTTCCTCTGTTCTTTTTGATACTGCCCTGAGGAATCAATTGTTCCACAGTCTGATCCAATTAATATCCTACCCTCTGCAGAGATTATTCCTGAAGCCTGTATTTTGGACGTATACTGAACCCAGGAGGGTTTTTCTTACTGTCTCTTTCTCTAGCTGAATCTTGTAAATTAACCAACATAAGGTTTGCTTGTTGTTCTTATTGAGCTACCAGCATCCTCTTAATTGCTTCCTATCCAGAACTGAGAACGTAATTAAGCTAAATCCCCACGTGCTTTCTCCAGTGTACTGAGTTCCTTTGGTGAGGGTTTCGGAGATCTCTGTTGTATGGCTAGCTTTCTCTGCCTGGGTGAAATATGAGCCATGTGCTGGTCTTGGTGGTAGAGGAAGTGGCCTGCCTCTCTCACATGGCACCCTGTTTGATGATCCTGATGACCAGTGCTGACATCAACCTCTGAACTTTTAGCATCCCTCTCCTGGCACAGAATTATTGCCATATGACTAAGCTGTGTTGAGGCTGAATGCTACACCTGAATAATCTTCCTGCTACTGAGGGAGTGAAACCTCCAACCAGGGAGGGAGGTTTGTGTGCTGGAAAATAGCCACATGAGTCAAGGAACAATGGGAATTACTGGCAACCTGACATTTCAGGCAGATGTCATAGCACTTCGCTTAGGACCAGGCGAGTGAGGAGGCCCTGTGTTCTTAGCTACATGTGCTCATAGTCAGGTTCCTACTACACAGAGCTGGAGAACTGAGAGAGGGAGAGAGCAGGTTGTCCTCATGTGCCATAGAATCTCACTGCTTGACATTTATTAGCCTTGCCACAATAACTGCTTAGATTGATCTTAAAATAATTCGTATATACTTTAAATGGTTTGTTCTATTTTTTCATCATTTTCACCAGTTACACTTATTGCATCCATGAGCTTCTCATGCCCCATCCTGTGGGAATAATATTCTGGAGCCTGTGCCTTCAACTGCTGTGTTTCACACCCAGATCTCACCAAACACATGACTACCTACTGAAAACAGCATTAAGTAAATGTTATTAGACATTACTCTGTATTGCAGGAATACTACTTCATGATGGAAATAGGGATCAAAATATCTTTAAATATAGAGCCCACTGACACCAACTGTTTTCAGTGCAGTATTAACAACTAGACCTGAACACCCATAAAATTTAGATGCACATGTCTGAAATAGATCTATTTTTCATGGAGGAATAAAAGGGCTTAGGTGAAAAATTCTTCCTAAAGGAAAAGAGAATCATTCAACAAATACTGACATTTTTCACATGGACAGAGATTCTTCATTATGAACGCCAGAACAATTGTAATAATAAAGGACAGCACTATTAATGCAAGGCACAAACTATGGCTCATCTCTGTAAAAGTGAGTGTATTCATCCCACTTCTATGGCAGATTTCAAATTAAGCCTGTTCTATGGAATAGTTAGTTACCATCATGACAAGATCTTATGCATCTCAAAGCAGAGCAGAAGGGAATATCTTAGCCAACAAATTATATGTGAATACAGTTATAAAATCTGGTAAAGTTTGTATTAGTCAGCTTCCTGTTTGCCAAAACAATGTAAAGAAGGACAGGTTTAATTTGCTTCGTGATTTCAGAAATTCAGCCCATAGTCAGCTGGCTTCACAGGAGAAGCAAGTGAAAGAGCAAAATTGTTCACTTCATGTTTTCTGGGAGGCAGAGGGGCCAAGAGGACCAGAGAGAAAGGGGCTAGAGGCAAGATGCAGACCCACAGATAATGCCATGTGACCTGCCCAGACATACCCAGAAAGACAAGCCATGAACCTGCAGGTCTAGTCTCAAAGCCAGTCAAGTTTTACCGCTTACTGTCACAGGGACTATGGGAGAAAGGGACAGGGAACTCTGACAATATTTACAAGGAAAATGCAGTATAGGCTGGTGACTCAGGGAAATATGTCTTAGAAGGTTTTATCTCAAAGGAAAAAAATATGAATTTGCATTAGTTAGACAAACAGAGAGGATGGAAGGAGTTCGATGCACACAGAGCAGCATGTGTCAATGAAACTAGGAGAAGGGAGATTCTCAGCTTCCAAGATGAGAATAACGTGCTACCAAGAAGGACAAATAAAACGTCAGAGATCCAATTATAAGAGATTTGTTTTGCTAGGTTAGATCTTTGGTACACTACTGAAGCTTGTTTTGCTTGTTTGTTTTTAATATCTGTGCATGTGATATGTGTGAGTGGTGTGTGTATGTGTCTGTGTATGCATTTCGTATTCCTCTGCAGTACAGAGACTAAAAGGACAAGATCTTGAAGCAGAGCTCTTAAGACTAGAGTTTGTAACAGAATAAAATGAAGTGTTTAAAGTATTATTTACCACCACCTATTTTATATCCAATTACATAGACCACAAAGCATTGCTGCCGTGAACTTAAAATGCCTCCATGAATTCTAATAGTTCTCTTGCGGTTTTGATACAACTTCCACTACAATAGCAGGAGAGGGGCCAGGAAATAACATGATCTCTGCATCCCCTTTCATTGAACAGCACCACTGAGCGAACATGTGCTCTGTTTCATGACTCTGTCATGAATATGAATTATTTTCTAGGCTAACTCATCTCTGGCATGCAGCTACGTGGGACGCATAAATATGTGTGGACATTTATAAATTGGAAATAATTAGTTACAGAGATTTTCCTTAGATATTGTCACTCCACAGAATTCTTCTTAACCTTATGTAAGTCTTTGAGGAAGGAAAAGAAAGGAAAGAAGACTGGAACAAGACAGTCAAAGGAAAATACAGATGCTATAAACTTATACTGGAAAAGATCATTATTAGCTTCTCTTTGCCATAATAATGCAACACAACAAACCATCCAAAATTTCAGGAGTTTTTCCCAAGGGTGTGATGGCACATACCTGTAATCCTAGCACTGGGGAGGCTGAGACAGAAGGACCTCTGCAAGTTCGAGGCCATCCTGACATGCACAGTGAGTTTAAGACCAGATGGAACTGTGTAGCAAGACCCCATCTAAAAAAAAAGAAATCCACAGTTTTCAACAACAGACCTCTCTTTTCACGGTAGTGGACATGCATATCAGTGACACCTTAGCTGATTTGTGCTGAGAATCTCCTGTTTAAACTGTGGACAAAACAAACTTTGACTCCAGAATGTGGGTTGCGTTAAAGTCCACCTTGCATACACACTTTCCTCCTTGGTTCAGCAGGGAGAACAGTCACATCCCTCTCACATACAGTGACAAGCTTTCAGCATCCCTAATTAGAAAAAAAAAACCTTTCTGCACACTAGGGACGGGAGTGTGTGTGTTTTTGCTGCTGTCAAAGAAGTGAAATCCTGATCCAGCACAGATCAGGAAATTTTTAAGAAATATTTTCCAACACCGAGCAAACACAGATATTGGTTATATCAGGAGTATTTTTTCTAGCAAATAATCTCACTTGGCCCTCACGCGAACGAGGACTCCATTTCCCTGAATTTGATTTTTAAGACTCTCTTGGTCTGTTTTCTGCCATCATTATCATCCTTCTATGCACCAAACTTTATAGAGCATGGGTCCTTGGCGACTCCCGTTTGTAGAGGGCAGGGTTAAAGGGTGCTGATAGAGTCCTGCAGGTAGAGTCCTGTGTCAGTACAGGAAATCAGCAGGCAACATGAGGGGGCTGACCAAGCATCTGTGTTCCTTCTGGTCTCTCTTCCTCTTCTAAAACAGGCACCAGGGTTCAGTCTTGGGTGTTATGTTTCAACCGATACATTGTGTCAATGTGAGGGGTCTAAAAGCTTAACAGTGTAACTCTGCAGCTTTACTTCCTGGGGTGTAAAGAATCTGCCCTTACTGCTCTGGGATGTTTATTGTGTCAACTTGAGAAGTTTAAAAGTTTAACTAAGTGATTTAACAGGGGGACAGGGTCCTTACTTTGTGAACATCCTTAGCTTGTGCAAGAGGAGGGCATGGAGGTGGTGTGGGCATGAGCAGATATCTCATATATGATATAAAGGAGGAAGAGAAGCTTGCTTCCCCCTGTTGTGTTTTTGCTGCTTTTCCTGTCTTCTGCCACCTTGAACTGTTATCCCTATACCATATGCTACCATGTCTTGGAGCTACCTGACTATGGACTGAAACCACAAACTGTGAGCTAAATACACCTTGTCTTCCTTAATTTTGGATGCCAGGTAATTTATCCCAGCAATGAGAAAAAAGTATCCAAGAGCGTGTGTTACAGGGATGACCTCAGCTAATTGTAGTCACCTTCCAAAGGCCCTAACTCCATAGTGTGAAGCTTAACTCTCCTAATAACTCAGAATGAGCCTTAGGTTTCAAAACTCAACCTTGAAGTGCACATACAGACCATAGCAGCCAGGCAACTTGCTTGCAAAGTTTGTGATGACAAATCCAAAATGAATGGCTAAAACAGAACAAAGAAGACATAAAGTTCCAAACAATCTAATAACAAGGAATGAACTTGAGGTAGTACTAAAAACTTACAAACCAAGTAAAACCCAGGACCTGATGGATTCATGGCTTAATTCTGTAAGAAGGGCCAGAAAGTTATAACACCAATACTCCTCACAATCTTTAATGCATTCAAAAGGGAAGGAGTGCTTCCAAACTCATTGCTGGAAGCCAGCATCACTCTGTTCTTCACGCAAGACAGAGACTCAATTAAAAAAGGAAACTACAGGCCTGTCTCCTTAGTGAACAACCTCAATATGATATTGTCCAATACAAGGCAAGAAATCACCAGAAAGATCATACATCATGACCAAGTAGATTTCTTTCCAGGAATGCAAGGATGGTTCAACACACTCCAAACAATAATGTAATTCACCACATAAATAGAAGCAAAGACAAAAATCACAGGGTCCTATCAATAGATGAATAAACTATTTTGAAAAAATACAACCCCCAGATACTTTCTCTCGTATGGGAAAACAAAGTATCAGCAAAGTAAAGAGCAAGACACAAGGCAGAAAAAGGAAACAGGAATGTAGCTATTTTGCAAATGGGTAGGGACAAAAATATGGAAGAAGGAAGGAGGGAGGGGATGTAGGATCATTAAGACCTGTCATGTAGGTGCAACAACTAACTATAAAGAATATAATCATTATGTGTCATGGACATAAGTAAAAGCAAAATGAAAATTGAGGAAGAAGATCTAGAGATGGAAGGTGGTGGATGGAAGTGATGGAGAAGAGAAATAAAAAGAATCAAAATATGTTAAGCACAGGTGCTCACTCCGCAAAATGGAGATGAACATTATGTGCTCTGTGTATATAGTAATAAATAAATAAAGTCCCTCTTTTAGTTCAAAGGAAAAAAAATCTATCAAATGCCTATTAAAAAAGAAAATAAAGAAATGACTGTGCACTAAAATCCATTAATGTCATCCTGCACTTCTTTACAGACTATGCTACAATATCTTAAAACTTGAGCTATTCAGAATTGCTAGCTTACTTCATAATCCATGCCTATAATGAGGTTTCTCTCTGTGTGTAGGAGCTCTTCAGGAAGGTCTCAGAAGTTCGGGATAGTATACTGAAGGAAGGCAGAGAGGTTATATGCAGAGCCTGGGAGCAGCAGTAAAAGTCAGGATCAACAGGCCTGTGATACAGATTTATCCTGTCTCATAGATGAGGCAGAGGTTTTGCAGGGGATCTAGGGCAGAACCATGCTGCTGAATTTTCCCTTTCTTCATCTAGCACTTCAGGGTTTATAGCACATTCTTGCATACAGAGTCATATCTCTCATTGAGATATTTGCAACAGCCAAGCTCTGCAGTTCATTCCTAGAGAATGTTATGCCCAGGATCTAACATGCTTTCCATAAAGTTTCATGTGTATAGAAGGTGATTGTATCAGGGGCTCATTATTTTCTTCAGCTGTCGAGGGCCTGGCTGGAGGTGAGTTGCTGGAGTCTGACCTGGGGAGGTATATTGCTGTCTCCCACTCCTCTTTTCTTTCTGCTTCCTTCCTGCCATGAGTTGAGCATCGTTGCAACACCACACCTCTCTGTCATACCAGTACTGTCATGGAGTCAGCCAACCCAGAGGCAAAATAAAGCTCTTCTCCTTTAAATTGCCTGAGTCAGGTATTTTGTCTCGGGGACAAGATGGTGACTGATACAGAGAAGCTCAAGTTTCCCTAGATTGTGAGATTAGAAAACGGTAAAACTAGAAAATGTAAAGTCAAGTGACTGTTATGGAAAGGGCACTCAATCGACTCTTGTGATTTTCCTGTAGGGAGAAACAAAAGGTAGTTTAAAGAATCATCACTGGTAAAGTTCCAGGACTAGAAAGTAACAGTGCACATTCTGGTAAATGGCAAGTGCTTTGGGCAAAATTAGAGTAAGGCACACAAGAAAGAATGTTTAAAAGTGCCAAAGAAGAAATATCAGTTGAGGCAAGGTTGTGAGGGTACTTGAAAGCATTATTAAGAGGAATGTACAATGTCCTTGAAGAAAATGAAAGATGTTAGAGTTAAATTTTTTCTCCTTTCTCATTCTTTCCTGAATTTAACTCTGGGCTTTTGCACATGAAATATAAACCACTCCCAGCTCGCAGCATTCACTTTTCACTTGGTAGGAAACAGTGTTGGATCATTAAATCTACTTGGGTGGCTTTTCTCTTAATCATTTGAATCTGAAAATGCATTTATTCATTCATCAAAGGAGACTATTGAAGACATTTTCTAACTTGAAGTGCGTTTGAGCTCTGTTAGGGAAAATCAAAGAGTGATTCTTCAGGGTGAATTTAGATGTTAATTTTCTTCTACAGCATAGTTTAAGATCTGCAACTGAGAAATTGTGTGATCTTGGGCAAATCATTTTCTCCTTTCAACTTGAGACTGCAATACTTAAAAGAAGGACTTGGATTCAAACTCAACTGTGATATGTGCTCTGTGTCATACATAGTATTCTGAGAATCATTGCAATTAAATTAAGGACACTGTTGTTCTCAGTGTGCAACCATGGCAAGCGTTTAGGGGTAGGATGATAAATAACATCCCAAGACCCTTGGTTTGTAACTTAGGGTTGTGGGAAACCATTCTGGGAAGTAGCTATAGGTGAGAACTACAGCTGAGCATACCGGAATTGCTTGTACAGAGATAACAGAGTTATGAGCATCTAACCACCAGCCTTGCTTATAGATGATTTTTTCAGATATGTGTTAGTGTTCTGGTTGATACAGGTACCAACTTGAGGAATCTAGAAGGTTAACTAAGTAACTCAGCAGTTCTACATCCTGGAGTGAAAAGAACATGCCCTTCCATGCTCTAGGGTGCTGTTCATTATGTCAATCTGAGAAGTTTAAAAGTTCAACTAATGATTCTTCTGGAGGCCAGGGTCTTTACTTTGTGAACATCTTGAGCTTGTGGAAGAGGAGGGCATGCACACTGTGTGGGTATGGGTGGATAGTTGGTATACAATATAATGGAGGAAAAGAAGCTTTATCCCCCCCCTTCGTGTTCTTACCGCTTTTGCTTTCTTCTGCTGCCTTGAAAAGTTGCCCCTGTGTAATGCCACCCTGCCTTGGAGCCACATGAATATAGACTGAAACCTTTAAAAACTGTGAGCTAAATTAACCTTTCCTTCCTTAATTTTGGGTGTCCAGTATTTTATCTCAGCAATGAGAGAAAAATAACTAGGGCAGTTCGTGAATTTATATTTGGATAGTTGTTTTGTTTATTGGTTATTTTGCTCCTGTGACTCTATAAAAATTTCATAAAGCCAGGTCATATGACCAAAGTTTCATTTTCTTTTGATTTACCTGTGGTGCCTCCTTTAGTTGAAGGAGTGGATCCCACTACTGGAGTAATAAACAGTGATTTACTGGCACATAAATTGCCATGGTAATAGAATGAGCACTTATAGAGTAGTATTTTAAGAATTTCGCAGCTGAGCAACATGGACTAGTTGTCCCTGCGTATATGCGGGCCTCCCTGTTCAGATGTGCAAGCACTTCACAGAGCCATTTGTTTTGTGTGAAACTAGACATGTGAGCTGCTTGACTAAGAAAGAATTTGGAACACTTCAGGCATGAAACAAGAACGGGCTAATCCAGCTGCTTTCAATGACCTTATACCTTCATTTATTTGACATTCATTCCTGCCATTTAGCTTATCACAGATTGATTTTGACATTTTCTTTTAGCATTTTGAATAAGCTCAGCTTGAGTACGGATAGAATGTAGCTTTAGACACAATGACACATGTGTAAAACATTTCTTTATGGATATGCTACTGTTTACTAAAAGATAATAGAAGATGGTTACATGTTTACTGATGTACTAAGCAGTATTTTATTTCAAAATGTTAAGGATGATCCACTTTTAGCCTTTTACAGCAATCTTATGGGGTGAACTAAGCCCGCATCCCAAGTTTACATGTTTATGTGCTGATCCTCAACACCTCAAAGCGTGATTGTGTTGAAGACAGCATCTGTAAAGAGTGAATTAAGGTAAAATAAGGTCACTTTGGTCTGCCTCAGCCTGATATGGTGTCCTTATAGGGAGAGAGATTAGGACAGAGACATGCAGAGGCATGACCATGTGAAAAGAAGGAAGGTAACAACCCAAAAACAAAGGGGGAGAACTCAGCTCTGCGAACACCTTGAATTTGGATGCCTGGCTTCTAAAACTGAAGCAGTGAAATTCCGCTGAGCCACAGAGTCTGTGCCACTTTGTTTTGTTAGCTCCAGCAAGAACATGTCACAGAGCCATTTTTACTCAAAAGCACTTAGCATTTGTGTGATCCATGTGTAACTCAAGTCATATGAAACCCTGCTTCCAGATTGCACATTCATGCCAAGGAGTCAAAGAAATGCCTATGGTTGTAGTTTAGGGTTTGGCAAAAGGAAACAATACAATACAGGACACTTAATTATAAGCTTGTTTTATGATAGTCACACAAAGAATCATATACAAGACAGTGCAGGAGATCTGTCCATACACTAAAGACCAAAAGAATCCAGTTGAGGGCCTGGATTGCATGGTAATCCCTGGCATGAATCTAGTGGAAGACCTAGAACCTATAACAGTGCTTCCCATGAGTCCATCTGGAGACCAAGAGCCCAGAGCAGTGTCTCAGGCAGGCTATTTCACTGATCTGGGCTGCAAAGACCCAAAGGTCAGTGGTAGAAGCTAGAAAGTCTGTGCCAGTGGCATGAAGGATCTGTGCCAGCAGGCTGAGAGATCTGTGCTGGAGCCAGGAAGCAGCACTAAAAGTAAGAGCCAGGGATCCACTGAAAAGTGTCACAGCCACCCTCAGCCTCAGTGAGGGCCTGAGCTGTTCCAATGAGATGATGAAAACAGCCGCGTTTCCATCAGGAAAGCCAGTGTGACAGGCTTCTCCAGGAGACTGAGCAGTGCACTGTCTTTCCCTCCAGAGCCAAGAAGCGATGCTCAAAGTAAGTACCAGAGCTCCCCCAAAATGAGCCAAAGCCGTTCTCATGGACAGTAGGGTCCTGAGCTCCTTCAGTGATGAGAACAGCCAAGTTGACCAGGAAAGCCAGCATGACAAGCTCCTCCAAGAGAAGCAACAGCTCCCTACAGCCTCAAACAGCTGCCAAAAGCTTCTAAATTTCTTCCTCTGCAGTTCTACCTCTTATGCTGCTGACAGCAATCCTCAGGTAGGCCTTCCACACTTAGCACCACTCTTGTTCAGTTCAGCTAGGTGTTATGAGTTGACCACCAGTTGTCAATCCACTACTTATCAAATAATGAGAGAGAGAGAAAGAAAGAAGCTTTAGAAGGTTTAAACAAGAACAGAAAGAAGCCTTTTGTGAATTCAATATTGTTTCCCAAAATGACATTGAAATTCTATGTGGCTTTCTTTGGAACTGATCATTTCAAGAGTAATAATAATGATGAAGTAATATGGAAGTAGAAAGACCTGTCCTCCAATATGTCAGGTGCTCCAACAAAAAGAGGACAGACAGACATGCTGTAAAAGGGCTAAAACTCATCAAGACAAAGTGGGGACTGGAGCAAGAATTCTACAAGCCAAGAAACCCTGCGTATCTCTGGCAACCCCCATAAGCTACAAGAGAAGCCAGGAAATAATTTTACCCAAGATAGCTGCAAAGGAGTGAGTCTAGTCAAAGACCAAATTCAGGCTGCAGGTCCTGAACCTGTGAATGATTCTGAATCTGGTGTTTAAACAGCACAGATCATGGTAGTTTATTACTGCAGTCCTAGGAACTGATGCATAGGCTATTAATGAAAGTATGAACTAATGCACCTCTCACATTTGAAAACCTGCTCCTTTCTGTTGCTGACTCTTTCTAGATGATATGTACCTCATTCCAGGTTTTCTACACTCAGCAACATGTCTGCTGATATCACTTTTTGCTTTAGCAGTTTACCTTACATGGGTCCTATTTTGATGTCTCAATCATGCTACTATAAAAATATATTTAAATATATTATCTAACTTAAAGGTATAATATTAAAATTTATACATAAAATATTTATATATTTACAGGCATATAGAGAGAACAACATTTTAGTGACAAGATTTTGTTTTCTTAATGTTTTAAAATTTATTTTAAAAATAAAAGAAGGAAAACATATCAACAAACCGCCATCCATTTACAAAATGGTGTAAGAACAATACAAACAATACAGAGTCACAGGCAAAGTGGTAGGAAATTAACAATGGATGTTATATACATATTGATGTCTTCAAAGTGGTTTCTCAGGAAAACAAATAGAGACATGCAATATTGATCAAAGACATAATCATTAACTATTCCTTTGAGTAAAGCAATAGAAGACAGTAGTACCACTGTTAGCTGTCCTGTATACACACACATACATGATTTCCCCTTCTTTCTCTTTTCGCACACCCAGTTGCCCTTTACTTTTGAGCATTTTCCTTTCGTTTCACAATGTCTATCATACCTCCTAGTTTATATTCACTCTTTCAGGTTCTTACACTAGTGAGACAATACGTTGCTTACACATGCAGGTCAGATTTATTTCACTTATGCGCATGGTCTCTAGTTGTGACCATTTTCCTATAAAAGCCTCAGGTTAACCTTTATTTATATCTGAGGAATACACCATTATATAAAAGTACCACAATTATTTATCCAATCCTCAGTAGATGGACGTTTGGGTTGCTTCCGCTATTTTGCAATTATAAATTGCACCACTATGAACATGGGTGAACCTGTATCACTGTGATATGATGTTTTCAGATCTTCTGGGAAAATACCCAGAAGGGGAATAGCTGTGTTGAATGGGACCTCTAGACCTAGTCTGCTGAGGAATCTCCAGACTCATTTCCACAGTGATTTTAGCAGACAGTATTCCTACCAGCAGTGGAGAAGCATTCCTATTTCTCCGCAGCCTCACCAGTATTTGTTATTGGTTGATTTCTTAATAGTAGCCATTCTTACTGGGGTGAGGTGAAATCTCAGAGTTGTTTTAATTTATATTTCTCAAGTGACTAATGATGTTGAACTGCCATTAGTATTTCTTTATCTGAGAATTTTGTATTCATTTCAGCTATCCGTTGTTGGATTGGGTCTTTGAATTTGGAGGGGTTGATGTTTTTTAATTCTTCATATGTTCTAGATAGAAGACCTTTGTCTGAGGGACAGTCAGCTAAAATTTTTTCAGAATCTGTGGGTTTTCTTTTTACTCTGCTGGTGATTTCTTTAGATGTGCACAAACTTTTCAGTAGGATCAAATCCCAGTTGTTGATTCTTTGAAGTGTTTCACGGGCAGTTTGGCTTTTATTCATGAACTCTCTGTATACCCCTATATTTTCAAGGTTTTTACCTACTTTCTCTTCCAATAGATCTAGTGTTTCTGTTTTAATATTGAAATCTGTGATCCATTGTGAATTGAGTGTGGTGCGTGGTGATAGACTTGGGTCTACTTTCAGGTGTTGGCAGATGGCAGGCCAGTTTTCCAACACCATTAATGGCTATCGTTCTTCCAGTGAGTTTGTTTGGCCCCTTTATCAAAGTTTAGGTAGCTGAGTGTGTTTGTGGTTGTGTCTCTGTCTTCCAGTCTGTTCCACTGATCTTCGGGCCTGTATTTTAGCCAGTACCAGATTGATTTTATTACAGTATCTTTGTAATATAATTTCAAGTCATGGATTGTAATTCCTCCTGACATGCCCTTGTTGTCCAGGATTGCTTTTGCTATTCTGGGTTTCTTCTGCTTCCAGAGGAATTTGAGCAATGTTTTCTCTAGATCTATGAGGATTTCTAATGGTAGTTTAATGGGAATTGCATTGAACCTGTACAACAATTTCGGTAGTATGGCCATTTTCACAATGTTGGTTCTTCCTATTCATGAGCAAGGAATACTTTTCCGTTTATTGAAATCCTCTTCAATCTCTGTTTTCAGAGTACTGTGGTTTTCATTAAATAGATATTTTACTTCTTTTGTTAGATTAATTCCTAAATATTTCAATTTCTTGGATGTTATTTTGAGATGTGTGATTTTCTTAATTTCTCTCTCAGTCTGTTTGTTGTTTCTGTATAGGAATGTTATTGAGTTTGGGGTGTTCACTTTGTATTCAGCTACACTGATGAACCTGCTGATTAATTCAAGGAGTCTACTTGTGGAATTTTGAGGTCTTCCATGTAATGTATCATGTCTTCTGCAAATAGTGATAGTTTTACTTCTTCCTTTCCTATCCTTATTCCTTTTATTTTTATCTCTTGTCTAATTGCTCTAGCTAATGTGACCAGAACTATGTTGAACAGGAGTGGTGACAGTGGACATCCTTGTCTTGTTCCTGATTTTAAAGTAAACATATTTAGTGTTTGTCCATTTAGTATGATGTTGGCTGTTGGTTTGTCATAGGTGGATTTGATCTGGTTGAGGTAAGACCATCTATTCCTATTTTATGTAGAGTTTTTATCCTGAATGAATGTTTGACTTTGTTGAAAGTTTTTCTGCATCTACTCAGATGATCATATGGTTTTTGTCTTTGGTTCTATTGATATGGTGTACAACATGAATTGATTTGTGAATATTGAACCATCCCTGCATTCCTGGAATTAATCTAACTTGGTCATGGTGTATGATTTTCTTGACGATTTCCTGCATTCTATTTGCTGGTATTTTATGTAGTATCTTTGCATCTATATTCATTAGGAAGATTTGTCTGTAATTCGCTTTGTTGGTTGTGTATTTCTCTTGATTTGCTGTCAGTATAATACTTGCCTCCAAAAATGAGTTAGGGAAAATTGCTTCCTTTTCAATTTCACTGAAGAGTTTAAGGAGTGTTGGTATTAAATCTTCTCAGAATTTCTTGTAAAATTCTGCTGTGAATCCATCAGGGCCTGCGCTTTTCTTTGTGGGTAAGTTTCTTACTACGTTTTCAATCTCAGTAATTGGTATTCAGTTGTTCAGGATTTTTATATCTTCTTGACTCAACCTTGGTAACTCATGCATATCTAGGAATCTGTCCATTTCTTCTGAGTTTTCTATCCTACGGGAGTAAGTATTTTCAAAGTAGGCATTAATGATCTTCTGAATTTCCTTAGAATCTATAGTAATTTCACCCTTTTCATTCCTTATTGCATAAACTGGAGTTCTTTCCTTTCTTTTTTTTGATAAGGTTAGCTAGGAGTTTATCAATTTTATTTATTCTTTCAAAGAACCAACTCTTTGATTCATTTATTTTTTTGTAGGGTTTTCTTCATCTCCATTGCATTAATTTCTGCCCTGATCTTTATAATCTCCTCCCTTCGTTGGGCTTTGGGCTTGACTTGTTCTTCTTTTTCCAAAAGTTTGAGGTGCAACACTAGGCTATTTATTTGTTCTCTTTCTGTTTTCCTTATATGTGAATTCACTGCTATAATTTCCCTCTGAGGACTGGTTTCATTGTATCCCACAGGTTCTGGTAAGTTGTATCTACATTTTCATTTGTTTTTAGGTATTTTTTAATTTCTTCTTTAATTTCATCTGTGACTCATTGGTTGGCTGGAATATTGTTGCTTTATTTCCAAATGTTTATGGATTTTTTGGAGTTCCTTTTGTCATTAATTTCTCTTTTCCCTGCACTGTGGTCAGACAATATGCTTGGGATAATTTCAGCTGTTTTTCATTTAAGTAGGTATGTTCCATGGTCTAGAATGTGGTCTATTTTAGAGAAAGACCCATGTGCAGCTGAGAAAAATGTGTATTCTGATATTCTGGGGTGGAATACTCTTTATACATCTACTAAATCCATTTGTTAGCATCTTTGATTCAGATCTATTATTTCTTTGCTGAGTTTTTGTCCAGTTGACCTATTTCCTTGTGTCAAAGGGGTGTTGAGGTCCCCTATTACAATAGTGTTATTAATTATATGGGTTTTCATGTCTGTTAAAATTTGTCTTACGTAGTTTGGTGCTCTGATATTTGGTGCATACATGTTTAGGATTATTATCTGTTCCTCTTGCAATTTTCCCCTAACAAGTATGTAGTGACATTCTTTATCTCTTTTGATTGTTTTCAGTTTGAATTTTACATTGTCTGCCAAAATAATAGTTACCCATGCTTTTTTCTAGGTTCCTGTTGCATGGTGGATTGTTTTCCATCCTTTGACTTTCAGTCTATGGATTTCCTTTTGAGTAAATTGTGTTTACTGTAAACAGCATAATGTTGGATTTTGTTTCTTAATCCACTCTGCCAATCTGTTTCTTTTGACTGGTGACTTGAAGCCATTTACAATTATGGTTATAAGCAATACGTGTTGGTTTATCATTGTCATGTGATTTACTTACTGTTGGTTTCTTACTTTTTCTACCCCTTTTCATTCCTTGCTCTTCTTGAGGATTCCTTTCTATTGTTGTTCTTAAAATTGCAGTCATTTTCTTCTCTGCCTAGAATGACTTTTAGTAAGGATGGTTTGGCTCCCATGAAGTTCTTCAGTTGTCCTTTGTTGTGGAAATATTTTCTCTGTTAAACTTGAAGGATAGTTTGGCAGGATACATGAATCTTGGTTGGAAGCTGTTTTGTTTTAAGACCTGGAGCTTCACTCTAAGCTCTTATTGATTAGATGGTTCATGTTGAGAAGTCTGCTGTCATTCTGATGGGCTTTCCTGTATAAGTGATTTGTTACTTTTCTCTAGCAGCTTTTAATATTCTGTTCTTTTGCTAGAGATCTGGCATCTTGGTTAGTATATGTCTGGGTGTAGTTTTATTATGTTTATGACTAGTAGGATTTCTATATGCCTCATTATCTGTATTTCAGTTTCTGTTTCCATGCTTGGGAAATTTTCTGCTATTATTTCTGCAAATAATTCATTTTAAGTCCTTTGTGTCTCCTCCTGCTCTTTCACTGACTATTAGTCTGATATTATTTCTCTTTGCCTCATCCTGCAACTGTTGAATTGATTTTTCCTTGATCCTTGTTGATTTTAAGAGACCTTTCCTTTCATGATTGCTAGCTGCCATGCTGTCTTCAAGATCTGAAATTCTATCTTTGGCTTCATTCAAGTGGTTTTGCAAGCTTTCCATGGAAGTTTTGATTTCCTGGAAATCTCTTTGAGTTTGTTTCATGCATACTAATTCATTTGTATATTTCCCATGTAACATTTCTATCTTTTGCCTATGTTTATCTACTTTTTTATCTGTTTTTTTTTTCTCTAGATGTTTGGAGCATTTCTTTCATTATTATTGTCATTTCATTTTTTGCCTGAGAAATTATGTCTGATCTGATCTCTTCTATGGCCTCATAGAGTTGTTTCTAACCTCTATTGCAATAATTTCAGCAATTTCAGGTGTGTGTTTACCAAGTTCTCCTATGTCAACGTCTCCTAGACTTGTTCTGAGTGAGGTTGAGTTCTGAGATTGCATTTTAGTCCTTTGTCTTGTCATGTTTGATGCCAGAGGCAGAATGTTCAGTCCCCCTCTTCTCTGGCAGTTCAGCAAAGGTCCTAGTGTCCCTAGTTTTGTTGGTGGTCAGCCCTGCCCCTCAGTGTCTGCTGAGGTGTGTAGCTTAGGCTGGAGTCTTCTAGTAGATAGTGAAGTGTACCTAGTTCTCCCAGGTCTCAGATGTGAACTGTGATGTCAGTTGATGACAGACAGTCTGATCCAGTGACCCCTTGCACTTCAGGACACGTGTATAACCCACAATCTGGTTGCACTGAAGGCACAATCCTAGACCAGTCCTCCTGTGACCCCTGGCATTTCAGGATATAGGCAAAACCCAGACATGAACTGCAGGGTCAACAGTTTGTGGACCACCTGATTCTGTGTCTCCAGTCAGTTCAGGACATGCATAGAATCCAGACACAAGCTGCACAAAAGCGATCACAGACTGGCTGTGTCTGTGACTTCCAGGAGGTCAGGGTGCAAGTGAAGCCAAGACCCAAACCACAGTGCCAGCAGCTCATGGAGTGTCTGCTCCAGTACATCACTCAGTGCTGGACCCGTGCAGGGGGGGCCCACACATGCACTCCTGTGAGAGCAGTTCTCAGGCCTTCTGAGTGAGAATGTCTTGTCTTTACCAAGTGCACGGAGGGTAGACACTCAGACTATAATAGCAGCAGGGTCATGAGTTGCCTGATCTGTCCTCAGGAAGTAGCTGGAAAATACCTGGTTCTCTTGGTAGCACTCTGCTGGGCACCATGTTCTCAGCAGGTCATGGCCCACCTGATTCTGTTTCTCTAGTCAGTTCAGGCCATGCACTAGGGCCAGGTGGATGCCACACCAACCTAATTACCTTATTTTGATGCCAAAATAGATCAATAGAAGGCCAATCTAACAAAATGGGATAAAATATAACTAACATCAAAAAAGAAATAAATATATATTTTTAAGATGTGCAACACAGCATGGTACTGAAAGGTACTCCTAAGTGAAATTTTATGATCATTTATCTATTGCAAGTAAACTTAAATATTGTAGATGTATATTTCTTATTGTCTTCAGATTTTAAGCTAAATATTAGTGATGGAATCATCAGCAATTACATATCTCCCTCTGAACATCAGTAACACTCAGTTTGATGAAATGGGATTCGTAGATCCCAAAGTATGTGAATGTGCATTATTATGAAGACATGTAAACTTCTTTTTCAGAATAGTTTAGCAGCCAGTATTCAACCAGCAATGAATAATAACTTTCAAAAATGTAGCAAAGTTATACTATTACATTTGCATATCTTCTCTTTCAGCTTTTTCTCACCCTTGTAAACTATTTTAGTAGCTTTTAGTGTTTTTCTTGTCACTTTGATATAATCTTTATGATTCATATTATCCTTTTATGTGGTTTATTTACTTCAAGTATGGTTTGCCTTTCTAAGCTATGCTTTACTTTGACACACAAGGTTTTTGTTCATTTTTAGTGGCCAGACATATTAACATTTCATATTGTGACTAATCCATTTTATTCAGTTTAAGGATTTCCTTGCATTTGCAGATTGCATAGTTAATTTCTTATCTGTATTCTAGAATTTTTATTTTTCCACATTTGTCTTGGAATATATTTCAGCTCTAGAGTATGGTAAAGACATATCAAGATATTTCTCAAATAGTTAAATAATTATCAAAATTTATTTACTTAAGAATGACTTTTCCTTTTCATGCCTGGGTGTGTTTGTGTGTGTGTGTGTGTGTGTGAGTGTGTGTGTGTGTGTGTGTGTGTGTGTGTGTGTGTGTGTTTTAGGATCCTGATTGTCTTTTTAATTCATTCTGCTATATGAGTCTATATATCTACTCCTTGATAAAATGAAAATAATGTAACCATCATTGCTTTATACCATCACTTAAATGCCATCTCTACTAGCCTTTTCTTTGTAGTCTCATTTTTACCGTACACAGGTCAACTTGCTACCATAATATTAAGATCAAATTAATATATTGTGAAGTAAAGCTAAAGCAAATTTGCATTTTCAAGAATTTTCCCTATAATATGGTGAAGCAGTGTATTCGTACTTACACATTATTTTATTTCCTGGAAAGTGTGTAAAGTACCTTGTCTCACAGGGCACAGTATTATTTCTACCCTCACAACCACCCCCATTGTTGAAATGCCTACTGTGGCTGGCTTGGACCTTTGCTGTCTGTGTTCTGTACCTGTGAATTTTGTCAATAGCATCTTTCTCTAACTTTCTCAATGTAGGGGGGAAAAAAATCTCTCTATTTTCTTTCAGTATTACTTAGTCTATTGTTTGGTACCAATTTAACTCCCACCTGAAGGTGACGATCCTTCTAGCTACAGCACATGGAGTTTCCCCTGCAGTGTGCAATCACTGTGTCTGTTTCAGTTTTATATCATCGTGGCTGTATCACTTGCCTTATTTTAATTATTATTATTTTATCCTTGAAGCTGCTTACAGCCTGAAATCTGACTCCTTGAATGGTTTGCTGGATAAATGTGTAGTTTTACTTTTTTTTACAAGACACTTTTCTTTGACACAACTTATCAATGAGCGCAGATAGTCTTTTAAAATTTAGGAGTTTCCGGTAATAATTTTCCCCACTGGTGTTCCTTTAACTATTCTTTTAAGTTATTTGCTTCTGTTTCCGAATGCTCATTGGAGCTTGTTTTTGTTTAATTTTCTCTTACTTTTCTGGGAATAGTGGACCTGGGACTGCAAAGAGGTCTAAGGCTCCAGGTCGATTACTTGTAACTGCAGGCCATAAATCCTGCTCTGCCTGTAGAGACTCATTTATTCCTATTTTTGTGGCATCCTGTCCAGCTTAGACTTAATCTAACTTTTCCTTTTATTTTAATGAGGTGTTATTATTAATATTTGCTCGAAGATAAACTTGAAATGCTGGCAAGGGTGTCAGGAACAACTATCATTCATTGTTGATGGAAATGTGAAATGACACAGCTATTTTGAACACAGTTTGGCAGATTTGTCTAAAACCAAACATAATTTCACTGTATGATCCAGCACCCACACTCCTTCACATTTATCCTAAAGTGTTGGAAACTTATATCCACAGAAACCTCTGCATTTGTATGCCTGTAGTAGCTTCACTTATAGGTGCGTAAACTTGAAGCTTCAGTAAGGAGCAGACAAATCCACGGGGTAGCATTGTCAGAGGAGGGAGTATCATTTAGTGCTAAAAGGAAATGAACTATCAAGCCGAGAAGATGTAGAAGACACTTAAAGGAATGCTATGCCTTGAAAGGCAAGATGAAAAGTCTGTATTCTGTATGACTGCAACTAGATAGCGTCCTGATAGAGCTAAAACTAGAGACAGTAAAATGACCATCGGTTTGCCAGGATTGGGGGACAGAGAGAGGTAAACAGATAGAGCACGAGGAGTTTTGTAAAAGCATCCAAAAATACTCTACATAATACAACTGTACACATATGCCATTTGACAGTGTTCTAAAACCATACAATATGCATCAGTTGCTAGTTCTCTAAGGTGCTGATTCTAGAAGACATTAGTCATTCAGTCTAGATTCATCAGTAGCAAGGAACATATCAGTGTGAGCAGCAGTGTCTGTCGTCAGGAAGGCTGTGTATGTTTGGGGTAGGAAGTATGGGGGAATTTTTCTCCAATTAGATTTTATTGGCGCATTTTAGGCATGCACGGTGATCGCATTCGTCACGGAGAATTTGTTCCTCTATGTGATATAACTTGCTTCTTTAATTTCCTCATTCCCTTACCTGCCCTTCCACCCCTCCTCCCCTCCCCATTTTGAAAAGCTTTATTTCCATTTTTTCTTTCTTTTGTCATTCTTTACTTTTCCCTGCCCGCCCCCCGCCCCTGTTGTCCCGCTCACCCTGTGAGCATGTTCTTCCTGTATCACAATACCTGTTATACACTGCGGTGTTTATGTATGCTTTTGGTTTCTCACGCCACAGAAGCAATGCAGTATTTACACGTGTGTCCAATTTATTTCGCTTCAGACTATGGGAACTTTTTGTACCTTCCTCTAAATGTTGCTGTGAATCTAACCTTGCTTTCCAAAAACTGAAGTATTTAAAATAAAAAAATTGAGATGTTTTCTTTTTTAAATGTCCAGTTTTTACTTTTCAGCCTTACTCATGGTCTCCTCCCCACGTGTATGAGGCGAAGATGACAGCACAGGTACCACTGAGCTGAACTGGTGATGATTCACCCGCTCTTTATAACCCCGCACAGAAAGTGAAATGGAAGCTTCCCTTTCGGGGGGCAGAGCGCTTAGGAGCCCGTCGTTCTTAGGCACTGTTCTCCCTCCCAGATGAAGGCAGTGGGAGAAGGAGCCAAAATCTGGGATCCGGTAGCCTTGGAGGTAGCAGGAAATACTGAGCGCTTAATCCGCCCTCACCGCAGTAGGTGAGAAGCACGAAGGTTCCTGAGAAGATTCCATGGCTCCCACGTACAAAGGGGGCAACATTAGCTACGTGTACATGAGATATTTGAAAAATAAAGGCCAAGAAGGAAGGAAGAAATAAGGTACGTATATATACACAAGAGAGCGCAGGTCATTGTTCTACTAAGTACTACTTGTTCTTTGAAAGGAACCAGGAGTGTTTACGCTATCTGATCCCTTTTGCGTGCCTCTACCTGGTAATCTGAGCGATTACTTTGAAGATAACAATATGCAATATAGTAACTGTAGATAATTTCCAATTGTCTTGTTATGAAGTTCTGTATCATTTTCACTGGGCTTTTTTTTCTGTCTCTTTAAAAAAATAAATAAAATTCAAGAATTCCTGCCAGACTATATTTAGTATCTGAATGTTTTGCTACAGTTTTGTTTTTTATCATATAATATAAACCTAAAGTATTGATATGTTAATTGGCAACACTTTTGTTTCAATAAACTGAGTTTTTGCCACATTAAATGGAAAAATAAAAGCCTATCTTCGGTGAAAATATCAAACTTAAGCTTCTCATTCCTCAATAAACAGCAAAAAGTCAGTAACTTACATAAAATGCTTATGGGCACTTATGATCAGGCCACAGTGATTTCTGTGTACATGAAGATCTGACACGATTCAGTATCTATGCCACAACAGTTTTGTTTTTTTTGCTGCTGTCATTTGTTTGTTTTATATTTAAGAAAATGATGAGAGACTTTAAGTAGAAACTTAGCTCGAGTTCAACGTGTGTCAGCTACATCATGAAAACAAGTAAAACTTTTGAAATATTTGCTTTTGTTGAAGACTGATCATTTGATACATTCATTTCTTTTTTTTTTTTTTTGGCGGTACTGGGGATCGAACTCACAACCCTGCGCTTGCTAGGCAGGCACTTATTCCACTTAGCTATATCCCCAGCCCCCATTTGATGCATTCATGAATGCTACTTAAATTTAGGGACAAACTAAACATGGACCATGATTGTGTTTCCATGGTGATAATGTGAATAGAAGATTGGATGAGACACTGGAGCATAGTAGAATAATGTCACTACTTGACTGGGGCACTCTGGAAACCAAAATATTTGGTTCCATTGCAAAGACTTGTGGTAACTTCTCAGTCCAGTTTGTCTAAGCACACAGCAGAATTCCAACCGCAGCAGAAACTGTTGTGCAAAGTACACATATTCTCACCTATGCACTTTCAGAGTAATGGCTTACAAAACGTGATACAACTGTATAACATAAATATATACGGAAGCAGAGTCATATATGATATTTCTGGCTCACCTGTCGTCAATGTCATACATGCCTGGATCCACAATAAATCACTGTACAAAGCAGATTAAGGGGACAGTGAACATGTGTAAAGTAAATCATTTAAACATTGTCTGCGTGCTTTCCAAAATAAGTTAGACATGTTTATCTCAGCATTTAATAAATGGAAATTATATATTTCAGATTTTGAAGCGTTAAGCCAGTTGTCAGCCTACAAAGATGAAAACCTTAAATTCACTCTTACAACAACAAAGGAAAAAGTAAGCAAAGTGCACAATGAGTCAAGTAATTAACTTTGATACTACATTATTGTACCCTGGATATTTGAACTCAGGGGAAGAATGTTTTATGGTGCCTATATTTAGCTAGATGAACTTTTATTTGCTACAAAGTGCAATAAATTTCAGAATCGTTTGACCTTCCCGCAGCTAAATTTGGTGACTCAAAGGAATATAGGGACAACTTCATTGATTGTTATTTTTAACAAAAATTTGTACTGCTGTCTTCCATTACTTTACTAAAAGGAACAGTTAATGATTACTGGTTTGATGATTATTGCACATCTCTATTTGCTCTCCTGAGAAACCACTTTGACGATATCAATAGTAATACAACAACGATTGTTAATTTCCTACCACTTTGTCTGTAACTCCTTATTGTTTGTATTGTTCTTATGCTATTTTGTAAATGGTTGTCTGTTTGTTAATATGTTTTCTTCCTTTATTCTTAAAATAAAATTTAAAAAACTATGTCTCAAATAAATGAACATCAGCTATGAGAGGAAAAAATATCTTGAACATATTCAGACAAAATACTGAAATGTTTATATATAAAATCTTTACATTGAGAATATATTCAGTCAAATATATTTGTACTCTCACTTTCTAGGCATTTTGTTGAACTGAAAACATTCTAACCAGCAGAGAAGAATCAATTACAGTATCAATAATTTCAAACATATTAACTATGAAATATAAATTTAAAGATAATTATATATGATTTCAGTTTGAAAATTTCAAATAATAACATCATGGTATAAAACATCTTTCAGAAAAACACCATAGACATGTGTTAGCGATAGACATCTCTAAGAAACTGATTGTAATGCATAAGTACTAAGGATGACCACTTTATTTAAGTGCTTTTAACCCAGATAGTAAAGTTATTTTTAACTCACATCTGTGGCTTGGAATGCTATCAGTAGAATTCATTTTAATCTTAGAATATATTTGAAAACAATTTTGAAACTGTTTTACAATAACCAATAAGTCTATGAACATGATAAAATCAGTTAGTCTACTAACCAATAAGCATACTAAAATGTATAACTTCTATTTACTTTTAATATAATAATTTTTCGTTTTGAACACTAAGTCACAAGTTTCACTTGTCATATATTAATTCCTTTATTACCCATTTGAGCAATGGCAAATTATCTTATTTTAATAAAAATTCAGAGCTGAGTGTGGTGGCCTCTTACTGGCCATCACACTCTAACTCTGTCCTCTTGATACTGAATTCAAATTCATCTACACTTGGATTCTTAAATTCTTAATCCAGTAAGCACCTGGTATGCAACATATTGCTTATGGGAAAATTCAGTATGATTCCAGAGTGAGAAGTATCACTCTGCATTAATAAAAGTAGAATCATGAGGAGCAGGGAGGGGTCAAAAATTAGCATTTTTAATAGTCTCTCAATAGGCATCTGAAATGACAGAGAATCTGAGGAGATTGCTAAGTGTTCTCCATTTTACTGGTGTGGCACAAATGGAGTATTACTCAGCTATAAAGAAAGATAAACTCCAGGCTTTTATAGGGAATGGATGCAACTAGAGGCCATACTCTTAAGTGAAATAAAACAGACTCGCACATGTAAACATCCTGTTGTCCCAATAGTGTAAGAAACTGAAAGAGTAAGTAAGACACAAAAGGGATAATAGATATTGTGAAAGGGAAAGGAACTGCTCAAAAGGAAAGAACTGAGATGGGGCAAAGAAGAAAAGAAGGAAGGGAAAAATATACATACACACACCATAGGTAAGATAAATGTACTACTAATTTCCATTAAAGCTTTGAAAGGAATAATGCCTATATTGTTTGATTGCTTTTATATGCCTACATCTATAATCTGAGCAAGTCCTTTGAAAATAACAACATGCAGCATAACAACCATTGTTATTTCCTATCATCTTCTTTTGGATCTGAGTATTGTTTTTATAGTTTTTTTATTTTCTTTTTAAGAAAAGAAAAAATAACCCACAAGTCCTATGGCACATACGTGTAGGCCCAGCTACTCAGGAGGCTGAGGCAGGAGGACTGCCTGAGCCCAGGAGTCTGAGGACTGCTGGGAAACACAGACGCTGACTCCAAAAAATAAAACCAAGCTGCAGCTCAAAAACACAAACACAAAGAACACCCGACAAAGCTCATACTCAGGGGGTTTCCTTTCTACATCAAAAGGTAAACTTTTTCCAGACTGTAGAATCTAACTTTGTAGGGCAAAGAGTTTATTCCATCAGAACTCACGATTTTCTATTAAAAGATAGAACGCCATGAGGAGAGAAAGGAGCGCAGAAGAGAAGAAATTCTCTGTTGGTCTGTAGAATCATCCCCACATGTGAGAAAGTGCTCTCTGCTATTGGACTGACACAGGCCCTGGTGTTTGAGTGGTGCAGAAAACTTGAGCTACAGCACTTGATGAGTGTCTGCTGAGAAGCCACGCCGCACAGGACCAAGGTGAGGGGTGGATACACTATGTGTTCACATTTCATCCAGTTTCCCCAGTGCACTTCACTCAGCGGAGACTTTCCTGGGCTCTGGCTTATGGCACTTCTTTGCCTCAAATGGTTATAGTTTGAAATACATTTGGCGTTATGGCCTTAAGGTTAGATCTCTGTTGTTACTTTCTGCTTTAATAATGCTATCATAATACCATCTCTCTCTTTTTTTTTTTTTTCCGGCACCGGGAATCGAACTCATGACCTCACGCTTGCCAGGCCGGTACTTATTGCCCCTGACTATATCCCCGGCTCATGATACCATCTTTCATAATGCTCAAGCAGTGCTATGTGATTGAGAACACAAAGGAAAGAGAAAAGGAACAAAGAAAATTCCATCACAGATATACATTCCTTCCCATAGAGCTCGTTTGTGTATGTCGTCCTATATATAGTACATATGTATATATCCTAATGTGTACCATGTATTGTATGTGTGTGCGTGTGTGTGTGCATGCATGTGTGTGTGTGTGTGTGTGCATGTGTAATATTGTCTGAAAGAAATATTGGGTAGGAATAAGCTGAGGAAAAGAATGGAACAGTATAATTTTTAAATCTCATGTTATTCATTAAGCCTTTGGACCATCAGATTTCCGATAACACATTCAGATTTACATTCTCACTCCGCAGCTGGGGATAGATATCATGATTTTATGAATCTCAGAGATAGAGGCAAGAGCATTTGCCATTGTGGGGATGTAGTTGAAGCCCTGTGATCAGACGTCCCCGTCTTAAATACCAAATAAAGCAGTGATCGTATATGGTGCATTGCTTTATTATTTATGATGTTCTGAAACATTTTGTATCTCAGAAAAGTACTGGTGACACACGCCCACCAAAACACAACCTGAACAAAAATAAATAACAGAATTCAAACAAGCAAAACCCAGAAAAATGGGCCCTTTGAGGAAATGAAAGCACATGCGGTAAAAGCAGGAAACTCAGAAAGGAGGCTGAGTCAGGACCCCGTGGAATCTCGAAAACTGATGGAGGAAAGGCTTTTGGTAGCCAAAGTGTGATTTGTCCGAGTAAGGGAGAATCAAGAAAAGGGCTTTGTACGTGGATATCTGGGAATGGATGGTAAATTTAAACCAACTTCTGTTGAATTCTCAGGGAAATTGCCAGATCACAGAAAATTGAAATATGTTTTCCCTAGGACAAGAATTCCCAAGTTATCTGCTGTGTGTCCCTGTGATTTTCCCAGAGTGTGTGGACCATCTGTTTGAATGGAGCGCGAAGCTCAACATCAGGGATTCCACATGGGTCCAGGTCCCCTGTGATTGCGTCCACACCTCAGGACCAGAGCCCTCCTCCAAGCACAGCAGGAGTGGGGAGCGCAGAATTGCAAATGGCAGAGTGAGCTGAGGGGCAGGAAAACAATCATGAAATGCTTTTTATTTTTTTATTTTTTGAAGAAAAAAAATACACCCTCTGCTGCAAGCGTTTCACTGGGCAGTTTTTCAAATTAATGCAGTTTAACTATTACATTAACTTAATGGCTATTTTCCCCTACTTTAACCATGTTAAATGTGCCGGCAATAATGAGCTTCTAATGCTGTCTCTTTGAAGTCTCAGAGGCATCTTTAGAGCTGCTGCTTATCTCCTGGATCATAAAGCTGCATAATTTAGTATTCAAACAATTCATTTAAAACTGAAGCCCTTGGAATTACCGTAAAATTAATCAGAACAAAGTCATCTTAACCTACCAGTTTCTTTTATCTTAGCTATCACATTTGCAAGTGAAAGCAAGGTAAATAAAAACACCGATGGGCCCTAACAGTCTTCCCTGAGCAGACTCCTCTACTCCCTGGGTATCAGTGTAGCTTTGATGAAGGCTGGGGTTCCCAGCTGCAGCGCTTCCCTCCTGTGTGGATAAATCAGGATTTTAATCTTGTTCTACATTGTTGATTCAAAGCTACTCCTGTGAATTGGTTTAGTCTCACTTTAATTCATTCATGTATTTGTTTAAATTCAAACATCAGAAGATTTTACCGCAAGTTGAACAGTACCTTTCTGAGAATCTAATATGCAAAGCAGCAACTATTGGTGGTTTTGTTGTTGTTGTTGTTGTTGTTGTTGTTGTTGTTGTTTGCCTGTTTTGCTTTTGTCTTTGGATTTTTGGTTTTTGTATTTTTTCTGTTGTTGAGAAGATTTATTGTCTGACTAAATTTGCATGTCTGTATATGGGTTCATATATTTACACTTCGAAGATATCAATGGATAAAGCAATAACCACTGTTGAGACCATGTCACCTTGTCTGTAGATTAGTTGTGACTGTACTATTTTTTATGCTAATTGGTGTCTGTTTGTTCGTATGTTTTTGTACTTTTATTT